>CM021109.1:383384775-383441557 GCA_007115665.2 Sequoiadendron giganteum | reverse complement strand
GTTGGATGTTGGATGCTTGGATGTTGGATGCTTGAATGCTTGATGCTTGAATTGCTGCAGAGTAAGAGTTCATAAGATAGATAATCTAGATCCTTTTTCTTGGTTGAATGAGGCTATATTTATAGATTTCCTGGCTGTAGAAATGCATAGGGATGGCAAAGAGAGGCTTGGATTCAATCTGGAGGATTGAATGGTGAAAGATGGAGGAGATTGAGAGAATTTTGGACTCTACCCATGAAAACACCAAGCAAGAGAAGAGGAAAGATTGATGGAGGAGGATTGAGAGATAAATTTGCAATTTGTCTCCAATTCTTCTTGTGAAGTTTCAATCAATTAATTTTGACATGATTTTAGACATAAATTAGACATAGGATATCTAATTTGATTTTGAGGAAATATAGAAGAATATTACTTATGCCTTTATTCAAATATTTTTGATCTATTTAAATTAGCAAAAGGGGGATAAATAATTTAATAAAACAAACTATAGAAGTTGTTTATTAAATAAAACAAAAGAATAATGCTAATTAATCAATAAAGTGTTTAATCTTTATTTAATTAATTTAAGATTGATGTGATAGAATAAAATAGGGAAATGATAATTAAATCAAACAAAGTATTTAATTTTTTTTATTTAATTAAGATGAGATAATAGAATAATTTAGAAGAATTTAAATGTGAACTATATAAATAAACATTTCTATTTATTTAAACAGTAGAGGAATTTAGGATAATCAATTAAATAATTTGTATTTAATTAATCGGATTCTCTAGACCATTTTTAGGTGTATACAGTTACAACTGAAGATGTTCCTAACAAGATAAAATTTATTACAAGTTGCTAACCACTGTTAGTACAAGTATCTTCTTTCCTCTATGATCTAATAATATCATAAGTGAAAATATGGACTAATCCATGAATAAATCATGTTCACATTATTTGACCATTGCCTACACCAGCTTCAAAAAATTGCACGTGTTGTACATGATCACCCCCTTTGATTATGACAGACAAGAATTCTTTTGTTGTGGGTTGAAATTCCATTTGTTGCAAGTTGACATATCCTTTATTGCAAGGGTTGGTTTATTAAAAAGGAATATTTCATCATTAATAACTATAATCAACCATTAAATTCCATAGACATTCAAAGATTCACACAATCATATATCAATATAATATATCCTCCTCAATGCTCTAAATAATTAAAATATGTGAAAAGGTTTGGGAATGTCTTTGAAACTTATCAAAAATATGATGAAAATTATGGGACTAAAACAAGGAAAACATGACACAAAGCTCAACCATAGAAGAAAAGATTAGTAATTCATTCAAATCCAACTGCCATTAAGACTTGAAAGTTATAAACTATAGACACTAAAAATTGTCCTCAGCCTGCAACGACATTTTTCTAATATGTTTTGTCTAACCTAATTATTTAATTAGGCTAACCTCTTTCATCTAACCCTAAATTAATTTTCTTCCTATCCTTATAATTAAATAATTTTAATTATTTAATTATTCTAGCTTTTCTCTAAGGATCAATTAAAATTATTTAATCTTTAATCTCTTTTATAATTAAATAAATATCATTATTTATTTAATTATTCACGTATTCTTGAAAATAAATAAATTTTATTTATTTATTTTAAACTTTCCTTATTTTCTTATTTACTTAACTTTCTCTTTCTTCCACTTAACTCTTCTATTTTTCTATTTTGCTCTCTAGTTAACTTTCTCTTTCTTCCAGTTAACTCTTCCATTTTTATATTTTCCTCTCCAGTTCTTCAATTTTATTCTCCACTTAACTCCTCTTATCTACCATTTTGAAATGGGAAAATTTACCATGCACACTCTCTCCTTCGATCTCATACATCGATTTATTACCGCTTCTTGACCATCGATCAAGTTTGCATCATCTATAAATGCAAACTCTCACATTCTTTCAAAAAGGACCATGAACTTCAAAATCTCACAACCATTATCTTCACGAGATTATCTTAATTGTGCACACAATTCTAAGATCAACAACAACTTGAAGCATGAAGATTGAGAAGGGAAATAGAGGTAAAACAATAGTGATATGAGAAGGTATAATGTTTGCTTAGCTTTCATATTTCTTGCATCTATTCCTTTCATTATTCATTGGTAGATTAGGAATTATTAGCTTAAATATAATGGTTTTCGTGGTTGCCTTTAGTTTATTTATGCATATTTTTTTATTTTCTAATCTCACAATTGGTGATCCTGATGTCAAAACTAAACTTTATTGTAACCTTGTTGTTTGTGATTTTTTGGTGTTTTTCTTTGTCATGCAAGTTGTAGTTGCTTTCAAGAGGTTTTGAAAATCAACATTTTTAGGAGATTTTGGAGGAGAAATAGACATCACATTTTTGTTTGAAAGGTCCGAGAAATGAATTTTTATATATAATAGTCCATATTTGGGTGCAAGATAACATTTAAAACTAAAATAACTATTTTTCAACCATATTATTTGTCAATCTGTACATTTGTATGGATTTTTACTTTTGAACTGTTAATTTAATATTACATATATTAAATTTATGTTTATAATTAATTTTCTTTTATTTTTTGATTAGAAAACTAATTGACAAAGGTTTAATCACTTGACCAAATTATTTTTTCTTCATCTTTGCAATTTTTGAAAAATACTAACCTGTAGTAAAATGAGCATAACTTTCAAACCACAAATCAAATCATCAAATTTTTGTAGGTGTTGTAAATATAGTTATAATGTGGATGTTTTGAATCAATTTATTGATTCAAATCAATAAAAAACCAGGTATAAATCAGCAAGTTAAAAAATCTAGGTTTCAGTTATTATGCGCATTTTGATTCAAATTAGAGAGGGGTTTTATATTACTAATCTATATGTTTAGCTATCTTGGTAAATGATTAGAGAAGAATTTGATCATGAAAACTAATAATATTTTGATTGTAGGACATTGAAAAATATTTAACTATAAACTACTAATTTATGTTTGTTTTTGAAAAGTTAAGCAACATTTACAAGGCGTCGTACCCTTCACAACAAGCCACTAGGGCCAAAAAGGAACAAGACTAAACAACAAACATAAAGGAAATAAAAAGTAGAAATAGCCCACATGCAGCAAAGAAACCGCAGAGAAACAACCAACAGACAGGCACAAGGAGCAGCTAACTGACGTTGTCCTAGTTTTTAATCATGATGTCCACCGCCTCATCACCCACCCACTCTTTGTTCTCTTAGTTGTTGTTTCCCTCCAGCTCCTCTTTTATAGCATTAGACAGAGTGCTCATGACGAAGTGGCCTAACTTCATGGTGAATCGGGTTAACCCCCAGAACCTTTTGTCGAGTGTGTCCATTCTCTTCACCACATTGCAAGACTCCACCCCAATGTCCATAGTCCCCTGAACCTCTCCAGGCTCTTCAACCAAGGGATACAGAGAGTGAGAGGCAGAGCCATCTATAGGAATCTTGCTGTCCTCTAGAGTAAACTGGGGCCCCTCCATATTTTCTTCCTCCTCATCTTCAGTTTCTTCTTCCTTGTACCCTTTGCTATTAGACTGCTCCTCCTCAAAGTATTCAATAATCAACCTCTGTTTGTTGTTCTTAGCCAGCCTCCTGGATCTCCTCCTGACATTTTCCCCACCAGTCATCTTAGTGGTCCGCACAACCGTATCACCTCTAGAGTCTTTCCTTATAGCATTCTTTCCCTTTCCATCCTTAGCCGTCGGGGCCAACATGCCTTTCTCCTTTCCTTTTTTAGTAGAGGAGGCCTTGTAGGCCGAGTCTGCCTGAGTGGACTTTAATTCACAGAGACCTTCCACCGTGATGACATGGGCCTTACCCGGACCACCCTTAAGTTTCTTGATGGTTATCTTGGCTTTAGGATTCCCCAGAATGCCCGAATTGGATTTCTGAGGAGGGCTTTTAGACTCGGTCGGGGAAATATTCACAGTTGATAGGGTTCAATGTTCTCAATATGGACAACCGTGATAACTTTAGGAGGACATAGAGCTAGATGAAAGTGATATAGTCTCAGAATAAGCCCCTGATGGAGCGGGAGTGGCAGGAGATCACTGGGGTTATGGCTGGCCGACTCTTTGCATTTTTCGATCAAGTTTTCCAAGTCCATTAAAAGAAAAAATTGGAAAATAAGCAGCATCTTATGTCTTAGATGATTTAACAGAGAGAAGTGGTAAGAGAAACAGGTTTTAAACCTACCTTCCAAAGTGACATACTTCATCAGTGCCATGCACACTTGATCCCAGGGCTTCGGGAGAGCATCCCTCTCAAAACCCAACTAGTTCCACACCAGGGCCTCCTCTCCTTTGAAAAAGCTTTTAAGATTTCATGATCCGGTTTCTTGGTGCGTTTGGGGTATTTTTTCCCAGAACACAGTAAACCCATGGCTTGCACAATGACTTCCTCACTAATTTCAAATGATATACCACCAATGGATACCCGACGGTCCTTCCACAAATTGGAAAACTGACCCAATAAGATAGGATCGTGACCGACCAAGCACTCCATAAGCAGAGCAATGTTACCCTCCACACAAATGTGCCAAACCAAAGGGTTGTTTCAAAACTCTTCACAGATGTCAGGTTCAGTCCTAACCCACTCACCACCCATACTACCACCCTACATAGGAAACTCAAGAAAATACAAAAAATACCAATTCTAGAAGTCATGAATGATAATCACATTGTGATTGTTAAGGAAAGGTATACAGCAAAGGATAATAACACCCACGTACAAGTCGCATGTGCGGAAGGTAAAATCACCACAGGGTGATTTGACAATAAATTTAATGAAGTTATGATTACGGCCAAGAAGGCAAGAATTGGTGCATGTAGGGAATGCACAAAAAACCATGCGGAATGGTCGTATAACTAAAAATAGAAACCATCCAAATAGAGCCAAAGGAGACCCGCGCTAAACTAACAGGCTCGAAGACCCTAGAAGGAGGCAATCTCCCATCATGAATAGTCAAATCATTATAAATACACTCGGACAACCAGATGCAAGGAAGAGATAAAATAAGAAATCCCACAATCCCCAAGATAATAGATCGCACAATACGGCTCCATAGATTTAATGAAGTCGCGTCCTTCCAACTATCCTTCATCAAGCCACCAAAATTATACATGTTACCATCTTTTAAGTCCCAACCCCGCCACTTAACCGTTACCTTAGATCTAACCCCATCCACCATGTCCAAAGGACAGACACGTGGATCCTCCATTTTGTGCCCCACAAATGAAGATCTCTTCTAGAAAACATCCACCTGTACTCCATTTCCATATTGACACTCATCCACCAAACCCCCCAAAAAATTCGGTGGACCCCCACTCCAGCTCCCGTCATCCAAAGTTTTAAAATCATTGCAAACCATGGTAGCTTTTTTCCCGTGCGATTAAAGCTTGAATTTTTGGTGGTAACCTTTCCATTTTCCTCCAAAATTTAGCGAACTCCCAGCCCGAGCCAAGATTATCCAAGACATTTGCCACATGATTTCCTTCTCTAAAGATATGAGTCGCCTTTTTATCCCTAAATTTGGATAAAAGGAAACTACCATCCAACAAAATGTCCTTAGTATTCCAACCAATTAGTCTGTCTTTATTCATACCATCCATAATCGACTTGGAGTCTCCTTCAATGTGGAGATAAGCAATCCCTAGAGAAACAACAATTTTGAGGCCCATTAGCAGCGCACAAGCCTCTGCCACTAAAGCCGACTGAAACCCAATACCTCCAGCAAATCCCGCCACCAGAGCCCCCACAAGATCTCTGATAATTCCACCAATACTTTCCCTACCTGGTTTGCCCTTAGCAGCCCCATCAAAATTAAGTTTAAACCATCCTCTATCCAGAGGCTCCCATTTAGTATTTTTTCTAGCTAAAAGTTTTGAATTATCAAAGGGGTTAACCTTTAAATCCTGGTGCCACTTCTTAGCCATTTTTATTTCGTAATCCAACAGCCCAATCTCTAGGAGTTTCCCATTAAAGAGAGAGATATTCTCCTTAATTAGCCTAGCGCCAATGCCAAAAACATCCTTGGGACTCCTCTCAACATTCCTGAAAACCCTGGTATTCCTCTCCTTCCACAAACACCATCCCAAGACAGGAGGGACATGCTTCCAAATTTCACCAGGCAGAGGGTGGGAATATGGGCCATACCAACCCAGAATGAATGATAAAAGATCCTTGCTCATAACCCAAGGGACATCAAGTTTCTCAAAAGCCAGCCCCCAAACTTTGACAGCAAACAAGAAGTGTAATAAAAGGTGACTGACAGTTTCTTCCCCTTTCTTGCAAAGAAAACATCTATTGGGAAAATAAAAACCCTG
Organism: Sequoiadendron giganteum; assembly: GCA_007115665.2. Classification (NCBI taxonomy): domain Eukaryota; kingdom Viridiplantae; phylum Streptophyta; class Pinopsida; order Cupressales; family Cupressaceae; genus Sequoiadendron; species Sequoiadendron giganteum. Next base: position 383,435,202 of record CM021109.1, on the reverse strand, counting down.
AATCCTCAAATTGTCCTGGGTTAGAATCCATTTATGACAGGTCATCCACTAGAAAAAATTAATTTTAGGGATCATGTGGCAATTCCAGACCTTCTTCCAGGGTTCCTTAGCAAAATTTTTGTTTGTCAACAGTTTGTAAGCTAACCGCACAATGAGATCCCCCTGTTTATCTAAAGTCCAAAAAAACTCATCCTCCCTGTTATAGGATGGAAACCTGGTGCTGGAAAGAATCACCTAAAGGGACCGAGCCAGACAACAAAGGTCATGAGAATGGGGGCAACAAAGGGTAAGATCCTTCCAAATCCTAGCTCTGGGGGGTCCAGAAACATAGTCACTGATATGGATGACAAAGTATCTCTGGGCCGCACCCATCACCGCCCCAAAGTTAGAGCAAGCCAAAGAGGTGTCAATTATCCAAGTATCTTCCAAGAACCTAATTCTAATCCCATTACCCATTTTCCACCTGATCCCTTTCTTTAGCAGGCCTTGTGTGTTACAAATGCTCCTCTAGACAACAAAGCCCTGGGGGTGAGGAAAAGACAATCAATCAAGGGCCTATCCTGGAGATATTTGGAGTTCAAAATTTTACACTAGTCCTTAGTGTTTCTTAACTGGTCCCAACCAACCTTGGCTATCAGATCCCTGTTAGAGTTGACAATCATCCTAATTCCAAGTTCACCATAATTTTTGGCCTGGCAGACCCTTTCCCATTTCACCAAAGCGAGTTTCTTCTTTTCCTCAGTACCCGACCATAGGAAATTCTTTTGAATTCTTTCAAATTTATTAGCAATGTACTTAGGCATCTTAAAAATGGATGGGAAGTAAGTGGGGATACCTTGGAGAGCCACAGTGAGAAGTTGGAGTTTTCTAGCATGGCTTAGCATAGAGCCCTTCCACCCAGCCAATTTCCTTTGAATCCTTTCCAGAATCGAGTTCTAGAAATCCATGGGAACCTCCTTAACCATGAGGGGGAGCCCAAGATACACCGATGGGAGAGAATCACTAACACATCCCAGAATCGCAATCACCCTATTTTTCAAATTAGGCGTGCAGTTAAAGAAATAAATCTTGCTTTTATTGTAATTGATGGTTTGACCAGAACAAGAGGCATAGTTGTTAAGACAAGCTTTCCATTTCCTGGCTTCCACCACAGAGGCCTTCCCAAATAGAAAAGTGTCATCCACAAATTGTTGCACAACAATCAGATCCAGAGAGGAAGCCGCTCTAATGCCCGTAATGGAGCCCTCTAACAGCAGACCCATGAAATTCCTACTGAGCACATCAGCAATCATTATGAAAAGATAGGGGGACAGAGGGTCTCCTTGTTTGAGCCCTCTACCAGCAAAGAAGAACCCACAAGGGGATCCATTAACCATAACTGAGTACTTGATAGTGTTAACACATTCCATAATGAGTTTGATGATCAAACTGTTAAAGCCAAACTTAGCCAAGACCTTCGGGATGAAGTCCCATAACACTTTATCATAAGCTTTGGAAATGTCAAGCTTGAGAGACATCCCCGCATTGTTACATCTATCCATTGAGTGGAGCAGTTCATGGGTTGTCAAAGTGGCATCAAGAATATGTCATCTAGGGACAAACCCCTTTTGAGTGTGACTAATGATTTTTTCCAGAAGAGGTTTGATATGGTTAACAAGGATCTTAGAAATGATCTTATAAAAGGTGTTATAAAGGCTAATTGGTCAGAAGTCTATCATTGAAAGAGGCTCACTAATCTTGGGGATAAGAGCAATGAAAGTGTGGTTCAATTGTTTGAGGATCCTACCTAATTTGAAGAAGTCCCTGGCCGCAAGCACAAGGTCCCCACCCACAGTATCCCAGAAAATCTGAAAAAAAGCAGGAGGAAAACCATCAAGCCCCAAGGCTTTGAAAGCCCCCATGCTAAAGGTAGCTAGGAAAACTTCTTCCATAGAAATAGTCCTAAGGATCCCCAAATTATCTTCCTGAGAGATGGAGGCAGGAATATGTTTTGAGAATAACACAGTCCAAAGCCAGGTTGGGCACCTCAGCAGGGGCCGAATAAACCTCTTCGAAATAGTTAACCGCACAGAGTCCAATTTGAGTTTGATTTGAAATCACCTCCCCAGAGGCATTGGTCAGTTTAGAAATTTGGTTCCTTTTCCTGTGCTTCATGGCAGAAGCATGAAAAAAGGAGGTATTCCTATCTCCTTCCTTAACCATTGGACCCTATATTTTTGCTTCCAGAAGACCTCATTTTTTAGAACCCGTTCCCATTCCATTCTTGCTTCCCGTTCCTGGATGTGAGTCCGCTAACTGTCATCACCCTCCTCCATATTTTTCTGTAAGGTCCTCAACTCTCCTTCAAGCAATTTTTTCCTTTGAAAAACATCCCCGAACACATTCTTGTTCCATCCTTCTATCGTATTTTTAATATGTTTAAGTTTAAAGAAGATCCTATACATGGGGGATCCTTGGACAGGAATATTCCACCATTCAACAATTTTATTACTGAAATCAGGATGAGCGTTCCACATTATTTCAAAGTGGAAAGGAAAGGGAACAACAGGAGGTCAAATATTAGTGGTCAACAGAAGAGGATTATGGTCCGAGACCATCCTGGGCAAGGTTATTAGATTGGCATCTAAGACATTATTCCAATGAGGAGATCAGAGGAAGCGGTCAAGCCAGACTTGAATCAGGTTACCACCAGCTCGTCTATTAGACCAAGTGTAATTCTGGCCCAAGAGCTCAATATCAACTAAACCAGAAGAATTCAAACAATTAGCTAGATCATACATGCTATCAGAGTAATCCATAAGGCCACCACTTTTTTCAGACGAAAAAAGGGGAGATTTAAAATCTCCAACAACAAGCCAACGGCCTCCCCTATTCGGATTAATTTTAGCCACCGTGTTATTCCACAAAATACTTCTCGCATTCCTCTGATTAGGAGCATATATATTAAATATAGACCAAGCTTCACCAAGGTAAGAGAACGAAACTCCTACACTATTTTTACAGTGAAAAATTTTAGAACCCCGAAAAGAAGATGGGTTCCAAAGCACTGTCAAACACCCCGAAGCTCCCTCGGCATCACTAAAGACATAGGAAGCATTAGGCCAGAAAAAATTGGATTTTTATCAAAATTAATCATCAACATTTTGGTTTCTTGAAGAAGGAAAACATCAATCTTATGTTCCACTATATAGTCCTTCAGAGCACATTGTTTGTGTGAGCTATTAAGCCCATGAATGTTCCATGACATAATTCTCATTTCTGACCTTTTTTTGAGGACACATCCAATGTCCTTTGCTTTCCCAGGGAAATCTCATTTGTCATTTATCTCATTCTAGTGTGCCTCTGAGAAGTTCTCCCTGGCTTAGATTCCCCTCCTACATCTTCCTTCTTCTTCCTTCCTTTTTTCTTAGGCGTTGTCCATATCCCTTCATCCCCAGCTTTCTCAAGATTCAAACTCCCCAAACTTTTAGTAGATTCATCAATCATACCAGAGCTCTCTTCCTCCTAGATTTCACCATCCTCGATCGAGGCCCCATAGGTCCCCATAGATACATCCTTAAACAAAGGGTCAAAATTCGAAGAGCCAGGAAAAAGAATCCCACCAGAGACCCCCTCAAACAAGGGATTAATAGCCAAAGAGCCAAGGTCTTGAGACAAAAGGACAAACAGGGGTTTAGTAGCCGACTCCAATGATTCACTAGGGTTAGATAGTTCAAAAGGTGGACTGACAAAGGAGGGTGGATGTGGAGGATCCTCAAGTGACTGAACAACACATGGGGGAACAAACCCAGAGTCACTCGGCGACTGCAGAATATTCTCAGATAGAGTAGTGGGATTTATCACATTGTCCTTAAACTCCCCGACTGACTATAGATTTGCAATCAGAGATCAGATGCCCTACTTTGGCACTATACCACAACATTTTCATAACAATCAGGTTGAATCCAATTGCCCAACTTAGAACACAACTTGATAGAGTTTGGTAGGACTTTATCAACATAAATATTGACACAGAATCTTGCAAAGACTAACCTGGATTTCAATTTTGTGATAGAATCCATGGCAACAAATTGACCCAATGAATCCCCAATAGATTTGAAGATGGCTTCATTTCAATACTCCAAAGGCAAGCCCAATAGCCTCACCAAAATTGGATCCAACTTATTTAGATCTATAGTAGGGTTGAAACTAGGTTTCCACCAGCACAAAGCCAGGTTGTGCTTCCCATAAACCCACGGACCCGATGACAGAGTAGCCACCATGTCCTCTGTAGCCGTGAATCTAAACAGGAAAATACCACTAGCCATCACACAAATCTCCACACTACCCTTAAGGTGCCACTTCATCACAACCCATTTCCAAACCATATCCACCGTTGGATGATAAGAAAGAAATCTCCCCACTACAACATTCTCCATGGAGGAGAGGATCTTGTCACTGATTGAATCAGGAATGTCAAATATTGAACCAGAGTTTGAGATAAACTCAAGTGTAGACAGAAATAAGGAGGAGACATGTTTTCCATTAGATAGCACATCCTTCCAACTGACAGTCAGAGAGATCTTCACCGTCGGCGAAGAAGATTCACTCAGAGTCGCCAAAGTCTTCGAAAAGCCCGATGGTGAAAGCACTGTCCTCACAAGGGTGGTACCCGTCAGACATGGGCCCAAAGGAGAGGAGCACGGGTCTGGGGGGGGCAGAGGGGTACCATTGGGTACCCCCAAGATAGATTCCACCATGTACACAAAAAATTCAAACTCAGAGGAGTGTTTTTTGCAAAAATTTCGTTATGAGTTACCCCTGCAACATTGTTGTTTATTTTTTATGAAGGGTGCAACACCAGGATTTCACAGGAGGTCACCCATCCCAGTACAAGACTTTGATCAAAGTCTTTAATCAACAAAACCTTGTGTGTTTGTGATTTTTATTAGATAGTGCATAATTTAACTTTTAAGGTGAAAGAACCCCCTATTTGTTGTGTTTTGTGTGCTTGCACATTTATGTTATCCTAGGTTTTTGTGTGTCTATCCTCCCCCCTTGCATACTTGTGTGATCTTTGTGTGTATGAGAAACACACAATAGCCTCTTTTTATTTTCAATAGGAGGCCTACCTAGGGGTTTCATCACCCCAAGATTTGACCTCAACGATGTTTCTTGGTAGGGTATACAAAGGAGGGAGAGAAAAATTTGTACCTCAAAGATTAGCCAATGTCATTTGAATCCAAGGTACAAGACCCTTGGTCCATTGAGACTTATTTGGTGAGGAGAGCAGGAGAGTGCCTCCCAATCTCAGGCTATTACAAACATTCTCTCTCTTCACAGTTGTCCCCCACTAAGAACCTTTGTTTATTAGAAGCCTAGAATCCATCAACCATTTCCTAGTGTATTACAAGGTACATTATCATTCTTAAAGCTACTCACCATGTACTCCCTTGAGTTGATATAGAAATTATGGGGTTTGTCTTCTCTAGCCTCTAAGGAAGAGAGGAAAAATGATCCTATTGTTGTATTGGGCATGTGCCACTGGAACTTTATCTATCTGATCTCAAAAGAGAGGTGTCTCACACCAATATTAGGATTTAGTGCTTGTTTGGTGAGCCTACACTAAGTTAACACTCCTACTTGATTAATTATAGGCTTGTTCATGTGTTTTTTGTGTCTTTTACTGTTAGATTAAAAACCTCCCTATCTAAAACCCAACAGGGACTTTATCCTTATTGAGCCTTAGATTTTTAATCTTCGATATTTTTATTAGAATAGGATTTTAAAATTAAAAAAACCCAAAAACATTTAAAAATACCAAAAACCAAAAACATTTGAAAATCCCAAAATCCAAAATATTTGAAAAACCCAAAAACCCAAAAAAATCTGAAAAACCAAAAAAATATTTGATTTCTTGCCTTACCTCTTGCTATGATTTAGAATCCAACAATTATCCACCAACTCAACCATCCTTTGAATCCAAACCCAAACTCCACCAACTTATCCATCTAAACCATCCCATTATGCATCCTAATCCAAACTCACAACCATGCCTTCATCTTACCTTGATAGTCTCCTTAGTCAAATTGAAAACCCCTTAAGAATTTTCCCTCAATACCAAAAAACCACAATCCCTAGTGACCTATCCATCAATCCTCAATACCAACAACCCACAATCCTCAATACCAATCACCCACAATCCCTAGTCAACCATCCATCTACCCTTCATACCAACCTACTTACCAACAACCCATAAGCTCTAGTCATCCATCCATCTACCCTCAATATCAACAACCAATTAACATAAGCTCTACCATTAATCCCCAAAAAACATCCATTAGCCATCCTTATCCTAACCTTAACAATGGAAGCCAATCTTACATCCAAAGCATTCCTCAACACCAAACCATAAAAAAAATCCCTATCTCCCATGCATATCTTAAATTGGCATCCCATCACCAGACCAAGAAAGTATTATAGCCTCCACCTCCTCTCACAACCCATCCTCCACTAAACTATTGCAATCCACTTTGTCCTAATCCACAAATACATTCAATAAAAACTCATTTAGAAATGATCTTCAAGGACTAATAATAGAGGGTCTTAGGTGACTCCACTATGAAAAAATTTAGGCAATCCCATCACATTGCTAATCCTACACCATTGAATCATCTTTCACCATCATTGCCTCCATCACCTACCAATCTCAAAAAATATCTTCCTATCGAAACTCCGTTATTGCCATGCCAAAATCTTGAGTCCATCAAAGAAAATCCTATCATTGTCCAGAATCACATTCTATTGCCTAAACCATTGGATCTATGTCAAGAGAAAAATCTAAAGCATGATGAAATAAACTTGAAGATAAATCAAGATAAAGTTGCCTTAAATATCCCAATAAATGGTCATGATATACAAGTTAATTTGATCTTGGATAAAGATTCTATTTATAGCACCCATGATAATCCAATCCTCAATCATGATCTTATCCTTGAAGATATGCAAAAATCCCCTCTAGATGATCATGATATCCAAGTTAATCCAATCTTTGATCAATATCCCATCTCCAATCATGAAATCCAAGATGAGACTATCTTTGACCAAGATCCTATCATTGATCAAGAAATCCAAGATGATCCCCTCATCCACCTTTATCCCATCCATGTTCAAAAACTTGAATTTGATCCTATCCAAACTCCAACCACCTCTATTTCCCAAGATGAGACACTTGTGTCTAAATGACACACAGATAATCAAATAAATGGCATGGATCATATCAAATAAGAACATAAATAATCTACCACAAATCAAATTGGCATCCCAAATGATCAAGAAGCAATAAGCATGTCAAAGTATAAATCCAAAATATCCTATCAACTAGGATCATTTATGTTTGTCAAATCAAGCTTTCTTGTAGATGATAAAATACCAAGCAATGGTTTCCAACTACATAATGATGGGTTAGCATCTTGTTTCCAAAACAAAAAATACCCCATCACAAATAGAATATTTCAAAGCATGTAGTATCGAGGAAGAGGATTAGGCCTACATGAGAAAGGCATTATAAAACTAATGTAGTTTCATGAAAATATTCAACATCAAGGTCTTGACTATTCTTTAATCGAAAAATATAATGATTTTAGTGATACCTCCACAATATTAGGGGAAACCTTGTCCAGTACAAACATCAAAATAAGGGCCATGAGTAGTCCTTACCATAAGTTTCTTGCCAACACTCCTTCCATCCACACCATAAACCGGAATTCCTAATTCATTAAACCTACTAATTAGAACTAAAAAAAACAAAATTATTACAAATCTAAAGTCCAAAATCAAATATTAAAGGCCATCGAATCCAAAAATCCAAGTGGATAGATGAAGTTAAAATGGATCCCAAAGAAAAATGGATCAAGTAAAGAAAAGAGTCCAAATCCAATAGTCAATCAAAATATGAAGACACAAGAAAAGAGGTCTCCCACATATAACAAATGTCCACCTCCTTCAAAATGGTCATCACAAAAGGCATATAAAAGTATTGGTTCCAAACACTATCCCAGTCTAAAATATAAACTCCATCATCCATCATCCCAAGTTTGGAAAATGAAAATCCCTACATCCAAAATTCAAAATAATCCATCCACATCTACCATCACCGATCATAATCCAACATCTCATCTAAATTCTAAAAATATTACATCACAAATCCATCACATCTTGGAAGCAACACTTTATCATAAGGACTCCCATGGCACTCTATCAAGATGTGAGTATTCCAATAAGGCCAGCCCTAGTATCAAAAGGGATCACAATGACATCAATCAGTTGTATCCTGACAAGGAAACTCCTCCATAGAGATCACTATTGGCATATCATGACACCATCTAAATCAACACCATCAAAGGATTTAGAACAATCAGTTATCATCTAAAACATCAAGGCCATCTAAAAATACCAAAAAAAATGAAAATACAAAAAATGCAAAATATTGTCACATTGAAAAACCTGGAAAATAGGTGCCTTGTGTGACATCAAAAATAAATAAATAAAAATACAAAAAAATAGTAAAGAGAAATAATTAGTCCAATAGTGAAAACCATTTTTATGGTGCTTTGGATAAGTACCATGATTGAAACTGGGCAAACAGGTGTCATGAGTAAGATCAATTATCTATGTGGACCATTACAATTGGGGGAAATTTGTCTTATATACCATACCTTTTTCATGAAATTTTCATCCATCCACATAATCCATATCATTTCCACCCATCTTCCCTACCTACCTTGATCTTGATAAGGATTTGGGCATAAACATAAATCATTCTTTGCAAAAATATTGGCATGCTCATCCCTCAATCATATGTTATCCAATATTGTGTCACAGCTTATATAACATTATTAAACCCATATCTTGGAGAAAATAATTTATCCCTATGCGAAAGAGTTCTTGGAGATCATGTCCTAAATCCTCCATCCAATAATCCCCATGTCTCTTATCTTTTACCTAAGAAATCCATTATCCTTTCATACCTATCACAAGACTTGGTTCTCCCTTATCATTGGTTCAAATATTCTAATCCACCTAGCCAACATCCATCCACTATCCCATTCAATCTAAAAATCAGTCCATCCAAATGCAACAATCTTAGTCCATACAAAATTGCTATGTAATCTAGCACATCATTTGAAACATTCCTAGGTTTTATTCATAGCCTTGTTGCAACCCTTGATCCTTTAGTCACATTATCATCATCAAGATATGTCTTTCCTAGTCCTCATGTTTTTTTTGAGATGTAACCTTCTCATATCGATAGTATTATCATCATCATCATCATCAATCAATCAATCAATCCGTTTTTAGTTAGATTAGGAGCAAGATCGTGTTTGTCTTTGTATCCTTTTGCATGTTTTCTTTCTTTCTTAATAATATGCATTTGTCATGTCCCTTATAGTATACCATCCATAAAATACCAATCCATCAATAAACACAAGAAAACATCAAACATGGATATGGGCTTCAAACCACCAAACATCGCTCTTGAAACATGTTCCTTCAATGTAAAACCTAAGGGATTATAAAATACAATGAAAACAATCATTTTCCATCATGAAAATTTCCTTATTTCTCATCATAATACATCTTCCAAAATAATATATTCACCTTTCATAATAAACAATCCATTTTCTAGAATAATATGTTCATAATCCATAATAAGCAATCCACCTTCCATAATAAATTGTCCCTTTTTAAGGCTAACACTTTGATCAAACACAAACAAAACATCCTACAAAAATTGAGCTTAACAAATCATGAAAAAACATGTGAACTATCAAATTTACCTTCAATCCTAACCGATCAATTTCCTAATCAACATCATCTATCTTCATCATCTATAATTTGTCTTATATAGGTTTTGCATCATTGAAAGCGGACTAGATGTCTTATACATGATGTTTCATTCCTAAAACCAGATGCAATCACTTAAATCATATCAAAAAACAGTCATCTTTATCAAGAAGATCTAAATGGTTGTTGACTCATTCGGTCCAATGACTCTTATCTTTTATTTGATATATTTTTTCATGTTCCAAAAATACTCGAGGATATTCACAAGTGATTAGAGGATTGAGGATGGATCATGATTTTTCTTTTCAATTTGTATTTATGGTTTATCTTGACAGTATTTTTGGGGAAACTAAGTTCCTTGTGCATGATTGGAATTCCATTTAGCATAATCAAAACATCCTATGCAAGTTAACAGTCATCTAATGCTTTCTTTCATCAAGATCAACATGCCTAGTGGTTACTCTCTCACACATATACCAACAAGGTTCTATTATCACTAGTATGAGTCACGACACTTCTTGTCTACAATGTGTCTATCTATGCAAAGGGATAGCATCAACACCTTGGTCTTTCCATACCTCAGTGTAGTTTATCCATTTGCAAAATAAAAATTCTCTATGATGATATTTGTTCACTAAAAAAAATCTCAAAGTCTATCCTACCAATCCATTTCCAATCTTGATCAATTTCATCCAATCTTATGTTATTCATTATATCCAATCAATTGATTTTATCCACATCTAATAACGATCAAGCTAACCATGCTTCACCTCTTACTAACCTTTTCTTCTAGCTTGTTGGAAAATCTGGCCCAATTTATGTATTTTTCACCTAATTTCCCAAGGGGGCACCATATTATCCCACTACTACTAGAACATGCTAGGGTAGGGCCTAAATAAAAAAATTCTTAATTTTTCTTTTAGACAATACTAACAATCACATTATCTCAAAGAGGAGAAAAATATAGACACTAAAAATTGTCCTTAGCTTGTAGCAACATTTTTCTAATAATTTTTATCTAACCTAAGTAAATATTATTTAATTAGGCCAACCTCTTTTGTCTAACTCTAAACTTGTTTTCTTCCTATCCTTATAATTAAATAATTTTAATTATTTAATTATTCTAACTTTCCTCTAAGGATCAATTAAAATTATTTAATCCCTAATATCTCCTATGATTAAATAAATATCTTTATTTATTTAATTAATCTAATCTATTTTATAATTAAATAAATATCATTATTTATTTAATTATTCACATGTGCTTGAGAATAAATAAATTTTATTTATTTATTTTAAACTTTCCTTATTTTCTTTTTTACTTAACTTTTTATTTCTTCTAGTTAACTCTTCCATTTTTCTATTTTTCTCTCTTCTTCCATTTTATCCTCCACTTAACTCCTCTTATTTTCCGTTTTTGAAATTTAACTCTTCTTCTAGTGCACATTCTCTCCTCTAATCTCTTCCGTCAATTTTCTACTGTATCCTGACCATTGATCGAGGTTGCATCCTCTATAAATGCATACTCTCACATTCTTTCAATAAGGACCACAAACTTTGAAATCTTGCAGTCGTTATCTTCACAAGCTTATCTTAATTATGCACATTATTTTGAGAGCAACAAAAATAACTTGAAGTGTGAATATTGAGAAGGAAAATGGAGTTAAAACGATAATGTCGTGAGAAGGTGTAATTTTTTCTTAGCTTTTGTATTTCTTTCATCTATTCATTTTGTTCTTCATTGGTAGATTAGGAATTATTTGTTTAAATCTAATAGTTTTCATGTTTTTCTTTAATTTAATTATGCATCTTTTTTTATTTTCTAACCTCACACAAATAACTAATTTTTTTTGGCATCCCTAATTATCCTAATCCAATCCTATTTGAGATTAGAGAAAAGGTGTCAATGTTGTCATTGGTGAGGGCCACTTAAGGAATTTCATTGATGTCACTGATCAATATGAGATAGAAGATGAGGAAATCATGATGAATATTTTTGTGTAATCACTAGAATAAATTGTAAACAAATGGTATAAAATTCTTTCAAATAGCAACATAGACTCATGGGATGAGTTTATGAGATTTTTTTCTATTGCAATCTGGAGAAAGGGTGGACCCAAAATTTGTAATCCATGAGTTGACTACCATAAAAAAATGGTTAAATTAATTATTATATGATTTCAACAAAATATCCATTATTAAAATATGAAAAGTGCCTCTCTAGGTGAGGGAAAATGAGCCTATGCATCGTGTTTTGTATTGTAGAGCATTTGATTCAAATTTAGGTTATCTTGTCAGAAATAGGAACCCTCAGACCTTGAGGGGGGTACATGCAATGGAAATCAACATAGAGATCAATTTGAAAGCCTCTAGAAAAGACACCAAAAGAGAAAATATAAAATTCTTGAAACCAAATACAACTCGTAGCAAGCCTCTCATTGTTAAAGAAAAACTCAATAAGCTAATGGGAGCTATGAAGGATCTTTAATACAAGTTTTCATACGAAAAATGGTATGTCTTATAATGCTAATCCTATGCATTTTAATGAGGTTCACATGTTGCATAATAATACATCTTCCATATGATTGGTCTAAGAGACCTCAAGGTAATGAAAAACAAATTTCACCAAGGAACTCAAATCAAAATTCATTTTGGTGTGAGATATGTTACTTGCCTCATGATCAATCCAAGTTTAATTTTGTACTTACACTTGATAAAGAGAAAGTATTCCAAGAGAATAAAATTACACTTGATCATTATGATGATACCAACGTAGATTAGTTGGATTCCTATGAGAGGAATTTTTTAAATAGTTATGGCATCTATCTTATTCCTTATGAGATACCAAACAAATATTTTGAATAGCTCAAGGAATAGACAGAGGTATAATAGAGAAAATCCCTCTAGTTAAGACATTAGAGATCTCACTAAAGCTATAGGCATTCAAGTGTAAAGTGATTATTAGCTAAGGAATAGGAAAGTAGGTACCAAAAATAAAGTTGAAGGTGTAGCTGATCCAAATGTATCAACTGCACATTTAAATAAAGGAAAGAAAAAGGACTACACTATAGAAAGAACAATGAATTGAATTGTTGTGCCCTTGAACACATGTCCCATAATTAGAATTAGCAAAATGAGGACCCCCTCTTAATTTGATCAAAGTTTTTGAGTGATTATTTTCAAGGTTCTTCCAAGTTCGATTTTGATGCTTGAATGTTGTCATTTGATTTCGTTGAGTCAATCTAGTGCTTACTTGTCCATTGATGGTATTGGATTGCTATTTTATTGAAGGCGATTCCTTGAATTGAAGATGTTTTTCATGATTTTGGATGTCTTTGTAATAGAGCTTATTGTGTTTAATTGGTTATTGTAGACACTCAAAATTCAACATTTCCAGATTAATTATTCTTCCAATTTAAATTAAATAATTTTACATCATCTCCTATAGTTAAATAATTTTTAATTATTTAATTATATTACTATTGTCACATTCCACTATTAATTAAATAATTTTATATTATTTAACTAATTCATACTACTGTTCTTCATTGATTAATTAACTAAATTGTATTTATTTAATTACATCACTAATTATATTTATTCTTCAAAATTAATTATGTATCCATTATCCATTTCCTAAATTAAATAATTATTTTAATTATTTAATCTATCCATCAATTTCTCAACATTATCCATTCTCCAAAACAAATAAAATCAATTATTTTATTTATTGAATGCATTTTGCACATGCTATTAGTAATTAATTAATTTAATTAATTATTAATTTCCATCTCAACTTTTGACTAAGACTTACTCTCAGTCTACTAATCCATCTAATTAGTCCAATAATTCATCTATTATGTTTCGTTCCCACTCACTTTAAGTCCACTAACTGATCAAATCGATTAATTAATCAATCAATCTTGTCAACAACCTATCAGTCTAATTTATCTCCCCAATCAAGTCTCCTAACTAAATCATGCAATTAGTTATTTAAAATCATGTAGCCAGTTAACAAACAATCAAATCCTCTCATCAATCCTCCACCATTGATCATTTTGAGTCTGTTCTTTGATCTCGACTGTTGATCAGTGTCATCAAAAATCTATAAATGCAACCATTTTATCTCTCATTTCTCATCTCACATCATTACAATGAAATTATACTCAAATCAATAGTGAATTATTACTAATTGTGCTTATCAAAAATTTGAGAGCAAAGATTCGACACCATTTCTCCAAGGGTGAAATAGAGGAGAACAATGGAGCTCAAATTGAAGGTCTCAATGTTTAAGGTATACATCTATTTTTTATCTTCATTCAATTGATTCATTGGTGTGATCATTTGATTATAAATCTTGTTATTTTTTTATTGCCATTTAGGCTTACAATCATATTTTTAGGTCATACATTCTAGCATGCCTGGTGGGACCCTTTCATCCCTAATTAACCTTGTCTTTGTGAATTTTTAAGGTTCTTTTGCAATTACAGGGTCATTTTATGCAACTATCAACATAAAACCATAATTATTAAGGATCTTGGCATAATTGTTGCATAAATATGTGCATTTGTTGCACAGAACTATGTAATTGTTGCTTAAAGTGGCATGATTACTGCATAGAGTGACACAATTGCTTCTATACAATTTTCTTAGGTTTTTTGTTTTCTGAATACTGTGCATCTGATAATTTAACTTATTTGTGTTGATTATTAATAAAAAATTGATTGTTTAACCCAAAAAAAGCTAGGTTTTACCCTCAATTTTTCTTGTTTTCTGATTTTGTGTAGAAGGGTGTATTTTTTGTGTAGATTTGTGCATTTTCTGCAAAAAATTATGCATTTGTTGTGTAGAGTGGTACATTCACTTTGCAGAAGCTAGCATTTGTAGAAGGTATAATCTATTTAATGTTCTTAGTTTTTTATCAGATTCACACATTTATACATTAGGGTTTTTGTATTACTAATCATTTGGTGGAAGCTTGTGGCGATAGCTAAGAAGAGAAATTTATTAAGACTACTAATCTAGTTTGTTACAGCTTGCTTGACAAAGAAATCTTTTGGGACTATTGACTAATCTGGTGCAGGTTCGTCAATCAGAGGATTTATCTTATAAACATTTGTGTGCAATTTCTAGATTAGATAAAATTTAGATTTGGTGCTTAAAAAGAACCATTGTCTTTTGTGTTTGGTACGCTTGCACAGTCGTGTCAACCCAAGTTATTGCATATGTATCCTCTCCCCTTGCACATTTGTGTGATCTTGGGTGCAAGAGAAATATGTAATAAATTCTATTTTTATTTTTCAATAGGATGCCTTCTTGGGGATTTCATCACCCCAAGGGTCAACCTCAAGAACATTTCTCAATAGGCTATGTCAAAGGGGGCGAGAACAAAAGTTGTACCCCAAAGAGTTGGCTATCATCATTCAAATCCAAGTCGCAAGACCCTCGGTCTGTCAAGACTAGTTGGTAATGAGAATGAAGGAGACCCCTCCAATCTTAGGCTATTACAGATGAGCCCTTTGTTCATGGAAGACCCCCACTATAAACTATTATTTTTAGAATCGTAGGAGCCTTTGGCCATAAGCTTGGTGTAGTGCAGTGTAAAATATCATGCATGAAGCTACTCACCATGTAATCCCTTAAGTAGAGATAGAAATCCTTGGGGTTTTCTTTCATAGAAGACTAGGGGTGACAAAAGGTGAGCTTGTTTCCATATTGGGCATGTGCCATTGGATGTCTAGCTACTCGCTTTCACAAGAAAGGCGTTTCTATTTGATCTCATGGAGTATTATCACTTGGTGTGGTGGGCCTACATCAAGTGAACACATCCATTTGATTAATTGGGTTTTTCTTGTCTTCTAATTTTCTTCTATTTGTGCAAAACTAGTGAAGCCATTAGCCTTTGGGCCTTAATCCTTATTACCTTGAATTTTTTCATGCCCATAATTTTTTGCTAGAAAACCCCCACATTTAAAAAAAAAGAAACATTAAGTTAATTAAAACTCTAAGCGATCATAACTCAACTTAAATATAGATATTACCAATAATATTATTATCATCAATAGTATGTGCCTTTCAAATTTCTCACAACCCATTAATATCTTTTACAATTCTTATATTTCACTATCTAAAATTGAACCATTTACTCATGTGTTGTAATCATCATTGTTACAATTGAAATTTCATCTAAACTCATAAAAAAAATGCATAATGAGTAGAAGTCTAGAAATTTCTATCTACCTTTAAGCTTTCTCCTTGCATCCGGGTGTAAATATTTTTACCTCAAAGAGTAAGTATAGTCATTGGTATAGAATGCACAACATTAGTTGAAATTTTTACAAGTCTACTTTGGTGTCTCATATCTATGTAGTTTAACTTTCCACACTATTAATCACACATAATTCATTATTCAATTTATAGATTCACTCAATTGATTATTCAATTTTTATGGCATGTATACAACCTTCTAGGTCAACCCTAATTGAATTCATTATTACTTCCTTTATGACAAGTTTCCTTTCCTTTTTTTCTCCAATAATTCTTTAGTTCTTATCTAAGTATAAGGAATTGGTTATGGTGTGTGCCTTAAGTAACATTGAAGCTCCAAATGCATATTTGACAAGGTCTTTTCACCAAGGCTTTAGACTCAATCTCTAGAAGGGATCTATTTTCATATTACCTAAATCAATTTCAACCAATCTTGACTTAGTTACAACTTCCTACACTTTCTCACCATTGACTTGAATCCTAGAAATCATATTGTTTCGTTAACTATTTAATCTTTAAACAATATAGCACAAGGGCTTGTTAATTGTTATAATTCCCTTAAGTTTACTAGATCATCATTTACTTGTCCATGTGCTTAAATAACTTTAAAATTACCCCTTAAAATCTACGTGAAAATTTTGATTTCGACCACCTTTCTAAATTGGACCTAATATATAATGCAAGGCTATGATTATTAGTTGATGTCATCCTCCATGAAATTGTTATCTATCAACCGCAATACAAAGCATTTGTTACTTCATGAATCAATCCATATACACTTATATGTAAATCAATGTCCTTGGGTAATAGGTTAAGGCCTAGGGAAATCATGGTATAAGGCATTCAAAAATTAATAGTTCTTTAGTATCTTGAATATATTACCAAATCATGAACCATCCCTTAGACTTTGGTCCAACAATTTTCACCTTAAAGGTTTAATTTTAATATTTAACAATGTTTCAAATCCAACTGTATGGGGCACTCGAACTGCACAAAATACAAAGTCAAGAGGCTTATGTTATGCCTTGCATAACCACCCCATCTTTTGCCTTCGTCAAAATGGGTCCCCCTTCATGTTTTTTGTACTTAGTTGTTTTTGAAACAAAGTTTGGAGTCTACTTTTGCCAATACTTTGTTTTTCTTTGGTTTCTCTGTCGGAATCGGAACTGGAACTGAATCGGGTTCTGAAAGTTCTTTTGAGGCTTGTTTTTGGTTCTATCCCGATGGTCTTTTCTTTACCTTTTTTTTTTGGTCTATAGCGGAAGCGGAGCCGGAGTGGGAATCGGGATGGTTGTTATCAAAATTTGCAAAATCAAATTCAATTCCGATCCCACCTCCGCTACTTTTTAATGTTTGTTTATTTTTTGGTTTTTGTGTTTTATTTTATTAGGTTGGTCTTTTACTTAACTTTTTGTTTTTGTTTTTGTTTTGTTTTTAGTTGTTGGACGAGGAGTCAGAATGGGAATAAGGTTTGGAAATTTTATGAGTTTAAGATCCTGTTTCCATTTTAGTTCCACCCCCGCCAATTTTTGTCGTTGACTTTTTGACTGAAGTTGCACTGCAGACCAGTGTTCATTCTCTTACAATTCTGACTCCACCTTTATTGTGTTTTAATGCATTAATGGTGGTTGTCGGTGTAGGTAGAAATTCACATATTTTTCTTTATTAAGGGTTAAAGCCGATCATTATTGTTATTATCACAAGTCTGAGAGCGCAAAGAGCAATAACAGAGTTCGTTTGAGCAAATTGATCGAGATAGAGAAGGGATATTGTGTGTGAATTGATTCAAGAAGTTGGCTTGGCTTTGTTTGTGTTTGAGGTAGGTCTTTTATCTTTGTTTTTCATTGTTTATTTGCAGTTGTGTTCATTGTGTTTTGCTTTATATCTGCTCGTGTGTTCAATCATTGTGTTTTAAAGTAATTTTATGATCATCGTTGTGATTGAATGAGTAGGTTCTTGTTTTGGATTGTTTGTTTTGCTTTAATCTTTGTTGTCTTGTTTTATCGTGTTGTTTCTTTCTATTTTAGGGCATTGTCACTTTCATGTATTAATCGTGATTGCGTCGTGTCATTTTTTATTTGTAGTAGATTAGATTAGATTAAAGGTTTTTAATGGCGTGAGTTAGATTAAGAATTTATAGTGAGGTAGATTAGATATTTTACAGTGAGTTAGGGTAGATTAGATTTATTGTTTAAATTAGGGTTTCGTCGTCTGGTAGAATGGCAGGGTTTTAAACCCATGCCCTAGTTTTATTAGGTTTGTTAGATTAGGGTTTCATTGGTCTCTGCAATTACTTTAAATAAGATTTAAATAAATGGTTCTAAAATACAATTGTTCCCCACGGTCATATGAGGGTGGGGTTTTTAATCTCCTTTTCCATTTTATAGCGACCTAGGTTTTAATCATGAAGTTATGTTGAAAATGAATGAATTTGATCATGTCATGATTAGCATAGGCGGAGGCGGGATTCGAATGGATTATGGACATAAGAGTTTTGTTTTACAAAAGTTATCAATTCCATTTCTACCTCGTTTTTTATTTTGAGTTCTAAAGGGTTTTTATTGGAGTATGTGATAATTGGCAGAGGCGGGATCGGAACTGATCTTGAACTTAAGAATTTCGTTTGTGAAGGTTATCAATTCCATTTTAATCCCGTGTCTGGCTCTGCATATAGTGGGAAGTCTTTTCTTCAAAGTAACGATGACCAAATCGGAGGCGGAGGCGGAATGGAAATAGAATACGAAAAGTAAAATTCAAAGAAAACCAAATCCAATTTTTGTTTCGATCCCTGTTCCGATAACCTCCCCGACTCCGACTCCGAGCCCGTTTGTTATTAGGTGAAGTTCCTATATTGGTTTTTGCTCTGAATCCGCCAGTTTTGTAAAAGAGATTCTTTTGTGCTTCTGTCTGGTTCTGACTCTGTTGTATGTGTAATAGGTATGTTTTAAAAACATGTTTTATGATGATTTATTTGAAGGTCTAATTAGAGGTTTGCTTGCAGGAGATTTGAGAGATGTCAGGAATGTCAGGAGAGGCTGCTCGAAGGAATCAACCTGCTGGAACATCAAAAACAACACCGAAAATCAAGAAGGTGAAACCAGAACAGTTACCTTATACATTGAGGTATGATCATAGGAATTCGATGGTGAAGGTGAGCAAGGTGGAACCAGACTGGTCAGATATCACAGATACTAATCTGGGCCAGTATAGTTTTGAAGAATTACATGAAGAGACCTTTGCAGAAAGAGCAAACTTGATAGGGAGAACTCAAAGGATTGTTGACTTTGGTCTTGCACATATCACTGTGTTTCCTTTATCAGTTCAGTGTCTGGAGTTGATATTGACAGTGGCCAGTACTTATAATCCAGCTACAAGATTATGCATGGATTCACAGAATAATGTGATTATAGATCTTACTCCGCAGATGTTCCAAAGCATATTTAATGTTCCTGATCCCAAAAATTTGGTGCAGCTAACTGAGGCAGAGGCATTGGAGAAATACAGTAAGCATAAATACTCCAATAAGTCTCATTTAAACAAAAGACGGTTAAGCACCGAGAAGAAGTCTTTAAGCAAGCTTGCAGACCAGCCAAAGAGGACATATTTTAAGAAGGAGATATCTGATTTGATATTGATCTTGTCCACAGTGTTTGGAAAGAGGGATGCCTTCCACTTCAAGGAATGGATGTTTCATTTTATTCAAGTAATCTTTCAGGGTGATTACCAGTTTGATTGGTCAATGATTGTTTCTGATGCCATACATGATCAGCTCACAAGGGTCAGACAGACCAAATCTTTCTTCATGACTTCATATGTGGTCTATGCTGCAGCAAGATTGGGGATTTTCCCAGGATTAAACAAAGTAGGTACAATGGGAGTCTTGGATGGACAAAGGAAGGTATGGGAACATTATGATCAATTATCTCTTTAGGTTGTTGAGACTCACTTCAGGAGAGTCAATGATGCCTTTTTATATGTGGTTATCAACCAGTTGAGTGGAGATGCAGGATACAGGTTAAGTCAAGAAGCTATGGCATTCATTTCTAAATGGGGAAGTTGGTACATCCAATACCCCAAATTTACATACTTTAGATTGTTTGGTTTTGAGGGTCATCCCCATTTACTTCCAAGATGCTGCAGCAATAGAATAGTGCTTATGGAGTTTGTGTATCAAGCCATTGGATTTAATGCTAGATTTGGATGAAGCACAAGACAGGATGCCATAAGTTTCCTATGACACTGGGTGAATACAATTGTCAACATTTGAAGGGAGCAAAGGTGGTTTGTAATGAGTTGATACAATTGAAATTGGGATTGTATACAGCTCATAAGTATTTTGATCCAAAGAAGAAGATGTATTCTCTATTACCTTTGGTGTTTACTAGACATTTTAATTTGTTAGAGGATTTTTGGTGTGATCGGCAGGATGAGTATGACTTGAGGAAGAAGAATTATGAGAGATTATCAGTCTCACTCATGTCAGAACTTGGTATTAAAGAAAATATTCCTGACACTTTTGTGGATGATGGAATTGTATTAGATCCCTCATATGAAGCTTTGAATATTGGCACTAAAAGCTTAGATCCAGTAGACTGGAATGAGGAAGAAACAATTGATATTAAGAAAATTGGAAGAACAGTCTTGGATAGAAGTGTGCAATGGTTGATGATGAGAACTCAAGCTCCTCAGGGACCAATCCTCAAGAAAGGTAAAGGGTACAAGAGGATTAAAAGGAAGACACCTCCCAAAGAGCCATTGGAATTCTTTCCTCCTGATATTGAAGAAATAGAACTTGAGGTGGTTGATGAGGAAGAAGAGACACCAGAGGAAGATGTTCCAATTGAATATGTTGTTCCTACACCCGCATTGGGTGAGTCATCTGCACAAGCCCCACTCACAAGAAAGAAAAGTAAAGAAGTTCAAGGAGTACTTTATGCCATGGTTGAAGCTGCTAAAGGAAAAAAAGTGGAGGAAGAATTGGTAGAAATTGAGACAGACTCGAATGAAACTCTTTCAGAGAAAGACTTGCAAGAAAATGTGCCTCTAGATCATACTATTGAGCAGATTCTTACACAAGAAGAGCAATGGAAACAATTTGAAGATGCTACCAGAGAATCTGATGCAAGGGTTGTGGAGAAACAAAAGGAAATGGAGGCAAAGTTACAAGCTGATGCTTTACTTCAGCAGCAGCAATCAAAGGTAAAAAAAGTTGAAACAAGGACAGAAGCTGATGAAATGGAGGAGCAAATGAGGCTATGAGAGCATGAGATCAAGGTCAAGGTAGAAAATGACAAGCTAGAATTAATACAGAAGATCCATGATCTCAAGGAGGAGAAAGCAAGAAACCGAAGGGAAAAGGAAGCCCTGGTTGCTAGACTGAAGCTTACAGAGGAAGCTTGATAGAAAGAACAAGAAGCTGAAGCTCTAAGAAAGGAGAGAGATGCTGAAGAGTTAATAAAGAAACAGCAAGCTGAAGAAGAAAGGGAAAAGGAAGAGAAACTCATAGCCTTAGAAATGGAAAGAATAGAAAAGGAAGAATCAGAAAGGATAAGAAAAGAAAAAGAGGCCGAAGAGCTAATCAGGAAGAAAAAGGAAGAAGAGGCCGAAGCTGCAAAACTTAAAGCTTTGGAGGTAGAACGGTTGGAAAAGGAGGCCTTAGAGAAAGAGAAGTTAGAGAAGGATCAGATGGAAGAGGAGAGATTGAGAAAATAAGAAGAAGACAAGGAAGTGCATGAACAAAGAGATAGAGAAGAGGCTGAGAAGTTGGTACAGATGCATGTGCTGCAGGAACAACAAGAGAAAGCAAAGGTTGATTCTCAACCTGAGGTAAATGTTCAGCCATCCTCTACAGTTGTTGCTTCTTCTTCCATGATGATGACTGCTCCTAGTGCTCCTACATGGTTGAAAGTAGATTTAAAAGGAGAGCTAGAACACCTCCTCAACCTCTTAATTGGGAGGACATGATGAAGGAGATTGAACAGGAAAGGCCTAAGAAGAGGGCTAAAGTTTTGCATTCTACCAGACTCATAGATAAAGGGGAAATAGTTATTGAATGTTCTGTGCCTATGACTGAAAAGGAGGTAGGCGATATGCAGCTCACAGACTATCAATTGAGTACGGTTAATTTGGGAAGACCCACTAGAAATCAAAAAATGAATCTGATTGATGTGGTGGCTTCAACGACTAAATCAAGAATGATCAAGGACAAACAAAAGAAAAATGAGCTTAAGGCTCAATTGGATCAGTTACATTCATTCTTGAAGAGTGTCTCTTCTCCAAGGTCACAACAGGTTGCAGCAATTGAGACTCTTGTTTTGCTAAGCAAAAAGGAGGTTGATGATTTGGTGCAGGTTAGAGGTAAGACGGAGATGGTTGACAAATGGATAGACAAAGTGAATTGGGAGGTAGGTGAGGTTTTGGAAAAAGGATTTGAAACTTACAAAGAAGCAGAAGGAGTAATAAAAGAGATGCATCAATACATTGAGGCATCCGAAAAACTAGAAGAAGAGTATAAGGAGTATATTGAAAAGTTAGAGAAGATAAATACATTGCCTCTAACTACTTTGCTAGAAGAATCTATACTCGAAGATGATAACAAAGATTTTGTAGAAAAGACTTCTCGCATACTTAAGTTTAGGACTAGCTTTTTGAGCAAGCATAAGGATGAGATTCAGGAAGTAGTTAATAATTTAACTGAGCAGTTGGAAGAGTTGGAAGCGGTTATGGCCATAATTGTAGATGTGAATGTAATGACTAAAGATGGCATGCTGTTGAGTTAGGTTAGAGAGAAATGGAATGAAAGATTCCAAGGACTCATGCAGGAGAAAGATGATGGAGGAGACTTAGTGATAGATCAGCTTGTAAAAGTCAAAGAAGAAATAAAAGTTGTAGGGAGAGAGTTGATCAAAGTAAAAAGTATGAAAGAGTTTGCTGCAGTTGAGTTGGATCGCATCAAATTTGAAGATGACTAGATTGATGGGCCAGATATGGATATGCTACAACAAGTATTCACCAATTATGATGAGTTCATAGCGGATCCAGCTTCACATGCATAAAATCTTGCATGCATGATGTTCTTCTTCCTTGCATGTCGTATGATGATCTTCTTCCTTGCATGTTGCATGCATGCAACACTAACAGTCTTAAGGGCGCATGACTTCTTTTCTTCTATTTCTATCTTCTATTGTTAGATCAAACTGAATTATAATGTAAGAACTCAAGATCAAAGTTGATCTGAGTTTCTAAGAAAGTTGATTGTTCCTAAAAAGGTGGAAAGCCTAAGATAGAAGTGAAGTTCGAACTTCTTTTTGTATTCTATAAATACCAAATGGGTATCACATTGTAAGGGTCGGCTAATTGAGGATTGGATTGGCTTACCTAGTGCTAGGAGATAGAATTTTAGAGAGTTTTGCAGAGATACATTGTACTAGATCTTTTGACAGTTAATAGAATTGCAAGTTTACGAAATATGGAGCTTACATTGAATTGTGTTGTTTGATAAGGTTAATGAGTTATAATCCACATGAATGCTAGTGATTCTGCTGAAGCATGATAGTTTCTTATGTGATGAAAGTCATTAGAAGAAACCAGGTTTAAAGATTATCTTGTTAAATTGTCATTGAATTAAAGTTATTGAAGTCTATTGATCTATAGTTTTGATGATGAATGAATGTGTGTTGTTTTGAAATCTTGGAAATGCTTGTGATATGCGAATAGTGGAATTGAATTAAGCACCTAAGATGTATACGATGGTATAGTTACACTATGGGTTGTGTCATGCTATGGTTTTTGTGATCGATTGAGAAAACATTCATTTTTAGAAGTATATGTCTGGATATTAGATAAATTTAATTCATACTTGCTGACTTACCCCTTTGATCTATCTTTTTCTTTTATTTAAAACCCATTGATTTACAGGAACTATTTTGATAAAGAGAGTCATAGCTTGAATCCTTTGTTACCAGCATAGGCCCCTTGAATATTACAGTTGCATGAACCAATTGAGTGACATCAGACAGTTGAGAACCAACTACCAGGACCTTGGGTGTTAGGCTACTACATGTTGTCTTTCTCTTTTAGGAGAAATAGAGTAGAAATATTCTGTTTTAATGTTGTTTGTGTCATTTTAACCATCAACAGCTTCCTATTGTTTCACTCTTTTTTTTAATTTGGTTTAACCATTTTAAGGGTTAAGAGATTCAGCTCATTTAGTTACAACTTGTAACACATTAATTCCCTTTTGTCACCCATAATTTTTTTTTTCTTTTGAATAGATACAAGTTTCCAAAATATAGTCATGGTGTTCCAATCTTTACTCATATCAGGGTTTTCATAAGAAAATATGTTGCTCCTAAAACACCCATAACTTAAAGAGGTTACCTTATTATTGTATTCAATAATTATGTATTTAAGAAGTCAAAAAAAGATATTTCGTTAATAATACACCTCATGATGTCCTATTACACTATTCACACCTTGTATAAAAGGACCATGCTTTAGAACTCCATTAAATAAATACCCTTTTCTAAGGTTTTAGACATTTTTAATATCGAATGGTTGGATTTATGCCATAACTCTTGTTAACTAGGCTAATTTGTGGCCCAAGTCCTTCACCTTATTTACTTAAATTAGGGGACCTTGATTAGATTGAGTTTCTTCTAAAAGTTGAATGTCATTAATTAAATACTTTTTTACCCATCTATAACACCCAATTCTTGATCCTTTAGTATTTCACAACCTAATTGGGTTGAAAAATTACAACTAGGTTTTCATTTACCATACCATGTTTATGTTATTTAGAATTTTCCCTACCAACATCTAACATAAGATGGTTCACACATCTATACACACACAATAATTAAAGCCCAATTTATTCCTAGAGCTCCCTAGAGTTGCAACCTAGGGCTCTAATACCATGTGTCATGCCCATAATTTTTCATTTTTTTAAAATTTCTTTCTTTGAACTAAAATATTCCTGCATCGCTTGTTTGTTGGTTGGTCATATTAGCGCAGGTTATGAGTATATCAGGTAATGAAAACCCTCTTGTAGGTTATATATAGGTCAGTGCCAGAGCTCTTCACCACTATGTCACCCAAGCCTCTGGAAGTACCTTCCTTCACTCATTTTATGCTCACGAAAAAGTGTTGAGAGTTTAAATCTCAAGAAAGAAACCTTGAATAGTATATTTTTTTTATATGTTTCCTATTTTAGTTCCTTTTTGGTAGCAGCAGTACAACTGCTCACAATTATTTTTATATGGTGTAATATATAACTTGATTTATTAGTAATGATTGAGTACATGAGGAAGATAGAGTAATTTAACTCACCCAACAACATAAGTTTTTTTGAAACTAAGGACTCTGCCCAAAGGTTCATGGAGGATAGACATACCATAAAATAAAATTTATTTTATTTTATTTATACTAGTAAATATGTGCAGTAAATCCAAATCCAGATCCTTACACAGTTCATTATTAATATATATTTTTAAGTTGTTTTTGTATTATTCAAATTTTGAATAAGCGCATACAAGAAAGAGAGAGCTCATTTATTTTTGTAAGTTTGCACAATACTATTTATTCCTTTAGATCTTACATTTGGTTTTAGAATGGATTACATAGGGATATACACTGGTAAACATGTGTTTTCGATATCTTCTCAGATTGTGAATATTAACAAATAGGCTCATTACAAAACCTATGTAGATTAGAGGGGTTGTTTTCTGAAAGGGATAACATAGAATCCACTCAACCCTTATTCTCAAATCTTAGTTATGCCTATTAATTTTACTCATTTTATTTATTATATTTCCTTTTTATTTTCTAAAACAAAAATAAAACTTCACAGCAAAATATATTACACCATAAATGAAAATGGGATAACTATTTCATTACCCTAATATATTTTCTTTTTTCTCTTTTTTATGAATCCTACCATCTTTAAAACTAAAACAAAATGTATTTCCATACTATTGCAATGATACATCACTTTACCCTTCAACTATATAAGAAATTTTATAGTAATTCCTTAATGGATCCTGAAGAAAGTATTTTGCTACAACTCAATAGGTATACATGTTTCCTTTATGTCAACAAAATAAAAGACTTTCAATAATTCTTTCAGTATTTAGAAAACACAATGGATAATACACAAAGGAATAAGGCTTTCTCTTTCTCTATTTTCTTCTATGTGCAAAAATCACTATATTTCCATATTACACTAATTTTAAGAAATACAAAGAATGACATACAACCAAACCAGTCTTGCTCTACACCCTATTGTAATGGTGTCATGGAGCCTCATGGGCTCTAGCCATACCCCCAAGCAAGGAATTATTTTATCTCTACGATGATAAATAGAGCCTTCACAAATTTTGCAAAGGAATAAGAGTATCATAGCACCAAATTGCATGTATTTAGGTTCTCTACTCTCTATTTTCACCCATGATCCAAACAACATATCACCCTATTACAACCAACAAACAAAGGGAGAATGTAAGTAGGGAAAAATTATCTCTTTGCTTTAGGTGTGGAAGTTAGACTCTTTTATCCTTCTTTTATCTTCAATTGAACCCATCTTGATCACTATCTCCCCAAAATATCCTCCTTTCATCTCCTTATTCTTCCTACCATCTTCTCTAAGTTATCAAAAAGGAGAAGTGGGTAACACCCCACTCATTCTTCCTCTCCAAAATATATAAGAGTTTCAACTTGCAACTTTTGGGTGGGGAAGATGTGAAGTGTACCTACCTCCATCAATGAGATTCTTCTCCTTATTAAAGGAAACATTCACTTGGACAACCCCTCAATATTTTCATCCCATTCTCTCCTCAAAATTCGTCACTCTCTTTTGTGAGGATTTTTCAGGGGTCAAATCATGTCCTTGGGGCATTATTGTAAGCCCGCTTTACCCCTACCACTATATTATGGACCCTCAGGGGTTTTATTTTTCATCCCAACCAGTGAAATTAACCAACAAACCTCTTTAAAGATCCTCTTAAGGTTCCATCCGAATTTCACACTTGGATAAGGAATTCCTAACCCCTGCCCCACTTACACCCACATAGCCCAAAATAAATTACCCCTTCAATATCAACCCTCACCACATTAATTTATCATATTAACTTTATTCATTTCTAAGCCCCAAAAGGTACAAATTTGTATCAATAATAAGGTGTCCTTTGATTTTCTCTCAATGTTTTCCCTTCTTGTATTGGAACCCTTAGTTTCCTGCACATTGCCAATGCAATAGTAAGAAACAATCATGTACAACATTAATTTTTAATCTTGTTTTCCTAAGATTTAACTATGCAACAATTCCTTTTGAAATTTCAATTCGCATTCCATAATTTATGAGTGCCTAACACCTTCATGGTAGTGACAATTAAACAAAATGTCAAAATGAAATGCAAGAATAGTGTTACACAATCATATTGTCTATCATCTGTAATACATCTTACAAGATCTATTTAGGGAAACATGAAACAAATTAGGGTTGTACTAATCACATATGGAGCAGGGTCTTACAAATTTAGTCATATATCTTGTTTATTGTTTGAAGTGTTTTCTTGTCAAAAATTGCTCAAAAAAATCAAATTAGGTTCACAACACTTATAATCACACATTTACCTACATTAGGATGCAATTTATTATTAACCCACACAATTTACTAACCATAAGTCACATAACTCAGTCCTAGGTCAAAATTTCGCATCTATGTAATCCCTAGTCGCAATTGTCTCAGATTGGTGTATTTGTCCCTCTTTGTGGCATATTTATGGCATAGATAGGAACATTTGTGGCATATCCAAGTGCAAATATAGTTTTATTTGGCATATTTTCTCCATAGAGTTGCACAATTGCCTATTGAACCCTAATTTTACCTAGTGTACCTAGGGTTACATAATTTTTGCACAAAGTGGCATAATTGTTGCATAGAGTGACATATTTGCTGCACAAAGTGGTGCATTTGTTGCACAAAGTGGTGCATTTGTTGCACAAAGTGGCACATTTTCTTTTGACTGTCATACCATCGATTTTTTCCTACAACTAGAACTGTCATTCATTAAAGACTAGAATCTCGCACTTGAATCTGTCATTAACACAATTTTTCCCCCTTGTAGTACAACTGCTTTGTCATTGAGGTCTTATTACTTCCAAATCCTCTAGTCTTACCAAACAAACCTATAGACACATACCTAATCAACATAACAAAGGTGAACCTGAGATTTGATCATATCCCATTGCACCTTCATTCACAACCTTCGATCACACATAGACTTGGACTTAGGACAAGTTTTTCATCATCTATATAATCATCCACATATTTAGATCAGACCCATTATAGTTATCTAGATCTTTTATATCCCCCATTATCTCTAGTTTGGTGTTTAGCTTGGAATTTTTCCTTCTCCAAGTTACAGAATCAAACTAGACTAAATTTGGATAGCTTAGCTTAGAAGATTTGGCTACTTCTGAGTTAGACTATTCCACCTTGTTTTATCCTTTGAGCTTGAACTCAAGAGTCTAGTTCATAATTAAAATATCATCATCTAATACTTGATCATAAATCTTAATATCTAGGTACACTTTTGGTCTTTTCCCAAACCATTATCCCAAACCACCAAGCATCCACATAGATCTAACCTTAAACATACCTTATATTCCAGTTGAAACAAGGTCACAAGCTAAGAAGAAAATGGAATACCAAGACCCTAACAAGACACCCTTACATAGGGAACCATTTGGACCACAAGGAGAGATACCATCATTTATTTTAAGGGGTTTTAAAACCCCGTCTCCATTAATTCCTAATCATAGTTCAAACCTTAGTCAAATCAAATAAATAACACCCAAGGAATTATCTAAGGCCCAACAAGATGACAACTCCATGATATTAGTAGATGTCATTCTTGCCATAAATAGAGATCAATAATTTTTGGAACTTGCACATCAAGGTACCAAGTTACCCACAACATTTGACACCACCCTCATAAAATACATCCCTAATCACACTCCACCATTAACCTTAGGAGAAACAAGTTCTAATGAAATCATACCACAAATACATGACACTACCATCCCTCCCATATATGACCTTAACATGATATCCAAAAACAGCTCTAACATACCCCTCACCAACAATGCTAATGTCATACCACCTTCCATGACATCCCAAAACCAAACATTTAGTAATCCACTCATCCAATCCCAAATGAACTCTTACACCCTACATACCAACAATTAAAAACCATATCAACAAATAACATCCACTATCACGCATACATTCATACCAGCTAATTTGACACACATATAAGTTCCTCCCACATACATCCAAGATCCAACATATACCTTACAAATAACCAACCCACTTTATAAGACCACACATAGCACTTATATCATTCATATTTAATCTCAACCACCACTCATTACTCATACACACATGACAACCAACCCATCATTCCAACATACCATTCCATATAATAACTTTGGAATCTCCACTCAAGTGGGGAATCCACATACATCTTACATTTCCCAACCACTTACATCCAACACCTATACTTACATATCACAACCTCAACATACTATCACCCCTAACTCCTATATCATTCCTCCAAACCCACCTAACCAAAACACCCATCAAACATCGTAAATTCACAACACTACCTCCATCACAATACTAATATGGGTCAATACTCATCATATGCAAACTCCCAACAATAATTCATCACATCCAACCTAGCCACACACACTTACATTCCCAAAAATCCTTCATACATTCACCAAAATGCATCATCAATGAACTTTCCCCAAGGTTACTCATCTACACATCCTTCATCTATGTACAATCATAATAACATGCAAGTCACCACACCATAAAATGACTTGGCCCTCCAAATACAAAATTTACAACAGATTTCAAATATGAGTATGAGATTAACAAAGAAAAGCTATACACTTGAAGAAATATGTTTGTACGCATTCGATGGGACAATACCTATGCCTCCTTTTTGAAGTAATTTTGAAATACTCAAGTTTGATAAATATAAAAGAAAAGGAGACCCCATCGAGCATATTAGAGAATTTCATATTTCTTGTCTAGAGGTGATGCATGATAACACTTATCTAATGTGCCTCTTCCCTAGGAGCTTAGGGGGACAATTCATGGAATGGTGATCACGATTACCACTTGGAATAAAAAAATTCAATGAATTAGTTGAGAAAATCATAGCACACTTCTCATACAACTTGGAATGAGAAATATCCATAAAAGACTCATGTGTTGCTAAACAAAATAATGGAGGGAATTTTACTTCCTTCTTTCAAAGATGTAGAAGCCTTGCTAGTAAATGTCCCTCTCACATACCTAAAAAGAAATTGGTAGAAATCTTCATTGAAAACCTAAACACTAAGATATGGTTCCATCTAAAATTCCAATTCCCTAGCACATTCAATGAAGTCATACAGAAAGGACCAACCATTGAAAAATCCCTAATAGCAAAAGGTTTCATTAAAATATTTAAAGATAACAAAGACAACCAAAGATCCTCTAACGATAAATCTTGGTTTTTTTTAAAGAATAAAAATGTGATCAATGATGGTGTGGTAGATTCTAAGATGACTTCAAATTTTGAACCAAAAAAAATCCTAAAACACCACCCACTAATCGAACCTTATCAACCATCCTAGACAATCAACAAAGAGGACCTCCATGACAAAACAATACTCCTCAATGTAAGTACACTCCATTAGTAGAACCCATCAAATCAGCGCTAAAGAAATTGGTTCAAGCCAACATGATAACACTTCCATTAATTTTTCAATATGAACCACAGGTTAAACCTATATGGTGAAAGGACGCAAATTTTTGTGAATATCATAGAGCAAAGGGACATACCACTCAAGGTTGCTATAAATTGAAAAATATTATTCAAGATCTTATTGAAAAGGGAGATATCATTGTTGAAGATCATCATGAAATTTTGACAAAATAATCACATTAATAATGTCCATGGCTCACATAGTGAGAAAATAGGCATATATCAAGACAATTTTCCCAAGCAGGATCAAAACCATTCACCTATGTCTAGCAATGGTAATAACATATCCACCTAATTTTATTTCATGATAGGTCATCTTGAAGAAGCATCACCACAAGAAGCCTCCATCTCTCCTCTCATTCCTTCATCCTCTGCACATTCACAACATCAATCCACATTATCCCCATCAACCAACTCATCCAATAATAGAAATTTTTAGGATGTTCTCCAAGGGCTATCCACATTAGATAATCCACTGTTTGATGCCAATCCAACCTATAATCAAGAGATCTTGGACCAAAAACCATCATCCATCCCATCGCCCATCATTCCCACTCTAGTGGTTCCTATTCAAAATCAATTATCACCATGTGAATATATTGAGACTACACATGTTTCCTTTATTCCCACCACATTAGCAGAACCTGATCTATGTCAAGAATATAATCCAAAGAATTAGGAATAAATCCCTAAAATGAATCAAGATCAAGTTATCCAAACCTTGTAAACTCATCCTATTCTTGATCAAGACCCCATTATCCCTTTTCATACCATTCATGATTCCAAAATCAACGTTGATTTCATTCATGTGCCAATAGCATCTACCTCCACAAATGAGATGCTTGCTTCTACTAGACACATAGATGATGAAGTTATAGTTGAATTCACAAGACTCCTTGAGAACATCTCACAAAATGATGAATCAACAAACATGAAGGAAGATAAAGCACTGGTATACTATCAACTTGGATCACTTACTTTTGTCAAATCTAGTTTCCTTACTAATGAGGAGATAACTATCATTGATGATTCTCGATAGCACAAAGAATATCCTATTGCAATAAAAATCTATCAACGCATGCAATATAAAGGAAAATGTTTAAGCCTACATGAACAAGGTATTCTAGAGCTAATACAATTCGTTGATAATCCTAAATATTAAGGATTGAGTTATCCATTGATTGAGAAATCTAAGGATGTTAGTGGTACCTCTATGATACAGTTCACTTCTCACATCATTTGCAGTATTTCTCCAGAATTTGTGTCATTTCCTTCGCATATGTTCCATTCTCCTATCATTTGAAAATTTTGATTTACACATATGCCATTTTTGGTTGCACTTGCACCTATTTCACACTTATTTACATTCAAATTTGCATGCGCCATTGTACTATTCTTTTGCATCATTCTCTACGCATACGCATCATTTTTTCAGTCATCTATGCTCTTTCCTTCACATACATGCACCATTCAGCCAGTCATTTGTGCTCTTTCTATAGCATATGCACCATCCACTAAACCTTTGCATCCATATTTGTAATTTGTGTGCCTCCCTGTTATTGGTATGTGCCATTAAACCAACAAAGGCAACTTTTGTTTATAAAAATTTGTGCCCTAGACTTCAATCATTCACGTCACATTCTACTATTAGTTAAATAATTTTATATTATTTAATTAATTCATACTATTGTTCTTCATTGATTAGTAAATAAATTTTATTTATTCAATTACGTTACTAATTATCTTTATTCTTCAAAATTAATTATTTATCCATTATCCATTTTCTAAATTAAATATTATTTTAATTATTTAATTTATCCATCAATTTCTCAACATTATCCATTTTCCAAAATAAATAAAATTGATTATTTTATTTATTTAATCTATTTTGCACATATTATTAATAATTAATTAGTTTAATTAATTATTAATTTTCATCTCAACTCTTGACTAAGACTTACTCTCAGTCTACTAATCCATCTAATCAGTCTACTAATTCATCTATTATGTTCCACTCCCACTCACTTTGAGTCCACTGACTGGTCAAATCGGTTAATTAATCAATCAATCTTGTCAACAACCTATCAGTCTAAGTTATCTTTGCAATCAAGTCTCTTGATTGAATCATGCAACCAGTTAACAAGCAATAAAATCCTCTCATAAATCCTCCACCGTTGATCATTTTTAATCTCTTCTCTAATCTCAATCGTTGATTGGTGTCACTAAAAATCTATAAATGCAACCATTTTATCTCTCATTTATTATCTCAGATCAGTACAACAAAATAAAATTGAATCAATAGTGCTTTATTGCTAATTGTGCTTATCAAAAATCAGAGAGAAAAGATTCAACACCATTTCTCCAAGGGTGAAATAGAGAAGAACAATGGAGCTCAACTTGAAGTTCTCACACATTTAAGGTATACATTTGTTTGCTTGATCTTCACTCAATTACTTCACGGGTGTGATTATTTGATTGTAATTTTTTTTATTGTTGGATTATCATTTAGGTTTGCAATCAGATTTTTAGGTCATACAATTATATATATCAAATGAGATTAATTTAAGGAAAAAAGTTGATTCAAAGTCTATTGCTAGCTTAGGTGAGGTCCTAGAGTCTTCACAAGCATTCCCAATCTCCTAAAATTAAAAAAAAAAACTATTAGAACATTTAAAATCCTTTTAAAAATTAAAAATAATGAAAAAACCATTATTTTTAAATTAAAAAAATGAAGGAAATGAGATTTGTATGACTTTACTTTTAATCTAGACCATTTGATCTCCATATTCAAATCTTGGCCATTATTGGTGCATTTAATAATGCACTTTTTATATTCTAATATGCCATTACCTTTCTTCTTAAATTTGACAACCTCATTTTCTTTGTAATTTGAATGTCATGAGCTTTTGGGTAGCTTTTTGAGGGTTTTAGCATTAAAAAAAGAAAGTTTTTCGTGTTTTAGGCACATAACCTCCTCATCCTAATCCTACACATGTGAAGAAATATATTAGGAGTAATATGTTATGTACTTTCTATAATTTACTTAAATTTTCATAAAGATTTTGTGGCATGTAAAAGATTAAAAATGTCTTTTTTTTTATAATCATAATTAGTAACTTTGACAATTTTTCATTTTTTTATTTGAGTGATAAATATGAGAATATATAATTTTATAAAATGATGCAAATAAAATTTTATGAGTATTTTGATGTTTTTCATGTTTTCTTACAGATTTGGGATGCAAGATAGAACTAAAAAATTAAGAAATTATGAAGATTAGAATGTTAGATATGAACTTTTGATGAAGAAATTGAAAACTTACTCATAATGTAAAATGTGAAAATCACTTTTATAAAAGAGGAATATTATTCATTTTAACAAGGGAGGAATCTAGGAGAGCAACTTTTACAAAGCCAAAAATAAGAAAATGATAATTTTTAGTGTGGATTTTTGTTAGATGTTTGCATGTAGCTTGCTAGTTCTTCACCTTAGATGGTGATGCATGTGTATTTACTGTTTTGATACTTATAATATTTAGAAAAAATTATTAAAGTGTTGAATTTTTACATATTTTATGATAGATTTGTCAAACTTTGTGTAATACTTGTGCATGCAATATGGTATTTTAATGCAATTTCTTTGTCATTTTCACAAAAATCCTTAAGATCTTTCATCTATGATGTTTATGATTGTGTGAAATACAATTCATGGCATTGTATGTTAATATAATTTCATTGAATCTTCCAAGATAAGAGAGTAAATTAGATGCACAGTTGGTCCTCTTTAATTTCAGTTCATTTCTTCTCTAAACCCTCATCTTTTGTTTTTTTTGTAGATTTGGTTAGCTTAGGAGTAGATTAAGGTTAGAATAGGACCTTATTTTTAATATTTTTTTGTTATAAATCATATTTCTCATATTTAAATGTTTCCTGTAGAGCCAAAAAAAAATGCATGATTCTATGGAGTAAGAACATCATTTCAGCCCACATCAATAGAGTAATTCTAATTTAAATGCAAACCAGCAAAAACATGCAACTACACTAAGATCACAAACTTGCTTAAAAGAAATCAAAATCTGCACTTAAAAGAACATAACTCCATTGTCTCCCTTTCACCAAGATCTTATTTTATGCATTTGCTCTCAAATTTTTGTGAGCACAAAATGCAGCAAGAGGCTATGGTGAGTGGGAAAAAGTATTCCAAATTCGTGTAGGGGTCAAAATGAGAAGAGAGTCCTGTTTAAATAGGAATCTTTAGGGTGAATGCAAGTTGTGGAGGGAGTGTGGGATAAGAGATTGGCATGGAGGAAAATATCCCACATGCATGAGATGGGTAAGATAAAATATTGAAATGGATAAATGCATGTAGATGGTAAATGAATAATTTAATGAATATTTGTGATATTTTAAATGAATATGCAAATGCATGAAATGTGTAAATGCACTAACGTATTAATATTTTATGGTGGATAAATTATTATGAAAATGGTTTTAATGAAGTGATTATGGACATGGGTTTTATGAGTATAATATTTGAATGGAAATGCATAAAATATGAATATGAGATGAATGGATAAATGGAAAGATTATTAAATGATTCAATGATATTTTAGTGATTTATGCTTAAATGGTAAATGATAAATGATCAAAT
The DNA here is from genome assembly GCA_007115665.2 of Sequoiadendron giganteum. Taxonomy (NCBI): domain Eukaryota; kingdom Viridiplantae; phylum Streptophyta; class Pinopsida; order Cupressales; family Cupressaceae; genus Sequoiadendron; species Sequoiadendron giganteum. The sequence goes on along the minus strand of CM021109.1, from coordinate 383,399,641 downwards.
GATTTTATGAATAATGCTTATAGATGCCTATAAATGCTTATGAATAAATGGTTATAATATATGGATAATTGAATGAAATGTGAAATGATTTAAAAATGATTACGAGGACATTTTTATGGAATTTTTCAAGACATTTTATGTTTTTTATGTATTTTTTCAGGACATTTTATGATTTTTATGGATTTTTTCAGGACATTTTATGATTTTTATGGATTTTTTCAAGACATTTTATGATTTCTTTTTGGATTTTTTCAAGACCTTTTACAACAGAAAGAGATGCATCGCAAGCAAGTAGACAGACAAAGAGGGTAGTTTCTCTGACCGCGAGATGCTCAATATCCTAACCCATGGCTAAGGTTGAGGAAATTCCCTTGTGAGGAATAGGACCAATCTAGTACGCATGACAAAGCGAGCAAGTGAGGGGATTGTCGAACAATTCACAAGCCATGGTGAGTGTGAAAAGGATATTGTGAAGTGGAGGGTGAATGAAAAATGGGATGAAAAGATCAAGTAGAGCTCCAAAGGAAAGAGGAGCAAAGCCTCTACACATGGCGCCAATTTCTTGGTTTTCACCATGGTACTTGCTTAAGGCGCCACCGAAGTGGTTTTCACCATTGAATGAATTGATTTCTCTTTACTTTTTTTTCTTTTTTTTTCTTTTTCTTTTTCCTTTTCAAGACTTTTTTCCATTTTTTTTTCTTTTTTTTCAAGACTTTAAAAGAGTGTACCCTCTAAAGCACTCAAGTATAAAACTTGCGAATGTGCATACTATTGATGGGATCATTAAGCAATTCACCTTCTGGAGTAGATAATTGATATGCCCCAGATCCATACATAGCAGTGATAATGTATGGACCCAACCAGTTAGGCTCAAATTTACCCTTCTTTTCTTTGTCTTGTTGATTGCAAGGATTTTCACGAAGGACAAGATCTCCAACCTCAAATTTGTGTGGTTTCACTTTCTGATTATAACTTCGACTCATTCGTTTTTTATATGCTCTAAGATGGTTAAAAGCAATTTGTCTTCGTTCATCTAATAGCTCCAATTCCTGCAAACAGGAAACTCGGTATTCTTCATCACTGATGTGATTGTGCAAGGAGATGCGCAAAGAGGGTAACTCGACCTCGATGGGCAAGATGGCTTTGGATCCATAGACAAGGGCATACGGGGTAGCACCTGTAGGAGTGCGGATACTTGTGCGATAAGCCCACAAGGCAGGATTCAGTTGAATATGCCAATCTCAACCAGCTTCATTGACCGTCTTTTTGAGAATTTTAAGAATGGTTTTGTTAGAGGCCTCAGCCTGGCCATTACCTTGAGGATAGTAAGGTGTGGAGAAATGATGGTGTATATGGAATTTCTCACAGAGTTCACAGACATCTTGATTTTTGAATGGACATCCTTTATTTGTGATGATGGATAAAGGAACACCATAACGACAGATGATGTAGTTCAGTATGAAAATGGCTATTTGTTTTCCAGTGATATGAGTGAGAGGAACGGCTTCAATCCATTTTGTGAAATAGTATGTGGCAATGAGAATGAACTTATGACCATTGGATGAAGGTGGATGGATCTTTCCCATGAGATCGAGTCCCCACTGATAAAAGGGCCATGGTGTAGTAAGAGATTGTAATTCCTATGCAGGAGCATGTATCAAGTTTGCATGTTTTTGGCACTGCTTGCATTTTTTAACAAACTGATAAGCATCTGTTTCCATTGTAGGCCAATAATAACCCATACGCAAGAGTTTCTTGGCTAAGGTAGGACCGCTAGAATGTGCCCCACATATACCTTTATGTACTTCTCGTAAAGCAGTTTTTCTCTCATCATGCTCAAGACATCTAAGTAAAGTACCATCGAGACCTCGACGGTAAAGGGTATCGGCTAAGATTATGTAGCGGGAAGCTTGACAGATAAAGTTTTTACGGGATTTAGTGGATAGATCCGATGGCAAGGTGTTATCTTGGAGATGGGTATAAATATCGACATACCATTGAGAATTAGGACCAACAATAAGGCAGATCATTTCAGATTGTGGTATATTGTAAGCAGGTTCCAAAAGAGGCTCTACCAAGAACTCACAATAGGCAGCATTGTGTGGCATTTCTATAAGTGAACCAATTGTTGCCATTGCATCAGCAGCCCGGTTGCTATCTCGAGGAATTTTCTCAAAGGAAATTGATGTGAAATAGGCCTTGAAGTCATCCACCATTCTTTTGTAAGGCATTAATTTTTCATCTTTTGTTTTGTAGTCATCATTAACTTGTTTGATCACTAGCTGAGAGTCACCAAGAACACGCAACTCTAGGATTTTCCATTGCACCGCCATACGAAGCCCAGAAAGTAAGGCCTCATATTTTGCAATATTGTTGGTGCATGGAAATTGTATCTTGTAAGCTTTAGGTATAAAATCCCCTTGTGGAGTGACAAAGAGATTTCCAGCACCAGAACCACCTTGTGTGAAGGAGCCATCAAAATATAAAGTCCACAGATGTGTAGATTCCATGTTGAAGATTGATTCATCAGGAAATTCGGTAATAAGAGGATGATTATCTGTCATAGGAGCATCGGCGAGTTGATCTGCTATAGCTTGTCCTTTAATTTCTTTTCTTTCTACGTACTCAATATCAAACTCACTAAGAATCATAACCCATTTAGCTAATTGACTCGTGAGTGCCGCTTTGCTCAAGAGGTACTTAAGAGGATCATTTTTTGCAATGAGCTTTGTCCGGTGTGTAAGCATGTAATGTCGCAACTTCTGTGATGCAAAAACTATGGCAAGGCACGCTCTTTCAATAGAACTATAATTGAGCTCATATCCCACTAGAGTGCGACTAATGTAATAGATAGCACATTCATTTCCTTCAGAATCATGTTGTGCCAAAAGTGCCCCCAGTGCTGTGGTGGTTGTGGATATATACAGAATTAAAGGCTTGTCATCTATGGGAGGTACCAATACTGGCGGTGTCATCAGATACTCTTTGATTTTTTGAAAAGCTTGTTCACACTTGTCATCCCATCTAAATGGAACATTATTGTGTAGTAGATGTTGAAAGGGTTGACATTTATCTGCAAGTTGTGATATAAAGCGTCGAATAGACTGAAGTTTTCCTTGTAATGATCTCAACTGTCTGATATTCTTAGGTGGAGGAATTTCAAGTATAGCCTTTATTTTTGTAGGATCAGCTTCAATTCCCTTAGATGTGACAATGTATCCAGGGAGTTTCCCAGAGGTTACCCCAAAGGCACATTTTTTGGGATTCAATCGGACTTTGTATTTTTCTACTCTTGTGAAAATTTTATCCATGATCTCTAGATGTCCAGCTCTCATGTAATATTTTCCCAACAAATCATCTACATAGTCCTCTAGATATGTATGCATCATGTCATGAAAGATAGTGGTCATTGCACATTGGTAGGTAGCTCCGGCATTCTTCAACCCAAAGGGCATGACATTCCAACAGAAGGTTCCCCAAGGACAAGTGAATGATGTCTTAATTTGATCTTCAGGAGCTATTTTAATCTGATTATAGCCTGAGAAACCGTCCATGAGGGATAACATTTCATGTCTTGCCGTCAAATCCACTATCATGTCAATGTTTGGAAGGGGGAAGTCATCCTTAGGACAAGCTTTGTTTAAATCTCTAAAATCTGTGCAAATTCGGATGCCCCCATCAAGTTTTGAAACTGGTACCAAATTTGAAATCCAATCAGCATAGTCAATAGGTATTATAAATCCCACATCTAGCAAATTTTGTAATTCGGCTTTTACCAATAGAACAATATGCGGGTGCATTTTTCTCAACTTTTGTTTAATAGGTTTTGCCCCCAGTGGCAAAGACAAGTGATGCATGACTAGATCTAGATCAAGTCCTGGCATATCTGCATAAGACCATGCAAAGTTGACTTGTCTTTCCTTGTAAAACTGTATATGCTCTATTCTCTCTTCAGGTGTTAATGATTCTGCTAGGTGAATTATCTTCAGTTTTTCTTCTATACCCAAGTTAGCTGGTATTGTCTTCTCCACTAGCATAGATGACTTTTCATGATATACTGCTAAGGGAAGTGTGTCAAGCCTTCCATCCTTGGGCACCTCGGAGAGGTTTTCACCCTTGGATACGTCCTTTATTTTTACTTTTTTCAGGTCTAATAGTGCCACAAGGTGGTTTTCACTAGAAGACCTATTTATATTTTCAATAATTTTGTGACTGAAAGGCTTGGCACCCTCCCCAAAGTAAGCTGCATTGTTGAGTTCTATGGTGAAACCTGTCTTATGATCCTCAAAAGGTGTATCTTCTCGGGCTCCCAAAAAGTTTATGATTGCCTCATCATTTTGAAATACATCTAGTTGTGGCGGTTCCTTTTGGTCTAAATCAATGAGTTCAGGGTGAACCAAGGGTAAAGGGTCATGATTTGAATCAAGATTTTGAATGGATTCAAGGGTACAAATGTTATGATCAAGTTCAGGGGTAGGGATACTATCATAGTCATAAATGTCAATGAATTCATCGATGGTACTTTCCTTGTTTGTCTGTGTAGCATTAGAGGACTCTACTTCCTTACTTGAAGTACATGTGGTACTCAAGGTCTTATCTTTCTATGCATCATATCCTAAACCAGGGACTTTTTGCATGTGAGTAGGTTGTATTGGCTCTAAGATACCCTATTTTTGTAAGCCAAGAGGACTTTTACCATCATATCCCATTTGTTTCATAAGGTCAAAACCTTTATCATATTGTCCAACAGGTATCTTTATTTCAGTTTGTTCTTTTTCTGTATCCTCATCTTTGTATAGCCATTTCAGAAGATTAGCTTCTTCTACTTCATTAGAGAGGACTCCCCATTTTTTGAGATTGGTTAATTTACAAGTCACTGTAGACTCTGCATCTGATGTGGTCTTAGTCATTTGTGGTTTGCCATAGGTATGGGGAGATAAAGGTAACTTTCCAATGCAAAGGGCATGATTCAAAGTATATTCTCCCACCCCTTGTTCTTTTACTTGTATTTCGGCTTCAACTTCCTTGGATTTTGAGGAGGATGCTTTTAAGGACTCAAGATCAACATATGCTTGGGAGGGAAATGACTCACAATTGCTTGGGATTGTGATTTCAGTTTTAGGACTTAGATTATGGTAGTACATGAAAGGGTTGGGATCTCCTTGTATTGTGATTTCAACACCATTGTGTGGGAATTTAATGCACTGGTGGTATGTAGAAGGTATTGCTTGCATTGCATGAATCCAAGGTCTTCCAAGGAGGATATTATAGGTCAGCGGGAGATCAAGGACTTGGCAAACCACATCCTTTACCACAGGGCTGACTCTGATTGGTAGAGTAACTGATCCTTTAGAAGAGCATTCCTCTTCATCATATGCCTTTATGATAATCTTGTTCCTTGGATCAACTGCATTTTCAAAAAACCCTAATTTTGTGATAAATTCTTGGGTACGAATATTAAGACCGGCTCCTCCATCTATTAGAACTCGCTTGATCTTGGCATTATTGATAAGGACGTTAATGTGTAAAGCTGCATTATGCGGTTGTCAAGGGGATGAATCATCACTTTCAGTAAAAGTGATAGTATAAGGCGAGGTGATATGTCCCACCATAGCTTGGAATTGGTCTACATGTAGGTTTGTAGGCATTGTAGCAGTAGCAAACACTTTATCTAGGATAGCTTTATGCTCAGGAGATAGGCATAGCAACTCAAGTATGGAAATTTGCGCGGGTGTTTTTCCTAAATGCTCTATGAGGTTATACTATGAAGCTGGTGGAGTGGGTTTTGAATTAGGACCTCTAAGGGTGATTGTGCCTTTGCGGGTAGTAACCTTGCAATCAGGTGCTTTTCCTTTTATAATGAAAGTGTTTACATGATTATCAACCTCATTGATGTTATGTATGGTATAGCATACTTAGTAGTAGTATAGTTTACACCATCACCAGATTCAAGGGCCTTTCCTTTATCCTTGTCATGCTGAGGGAAAGGGTTCTTAAACACCTCGCAATCAGAGTTACCGGAAGGAGCGTGTTCATCAACCACTATCTTACCATCATCAATAAGGTCCTGTATTAGATGTCGAAGTTTATTGCAACTATTAGTCTTATGTCCTTTATGTCTATGATAGTCCCAAAAGTGATTCTCATTCCACCATGGGGGTTTGACTTGTGGATTATATTCTTTTATTTCAGGTAGCATTATAGTATTGATTTCAAGAAGTTCTTTTGGTGCGGATTCAAGTGATTGTCCCAATGGTGTAAAATTTCGTTTAGGGAAACTTCTCTGTTTTTCTTTTCCTTTATTAGAAGATGAACCTTTGAGGTTATAAACAGGAGATGATGTTTTAGTTGTTTTTGCATCAACAACTCCGTCATTGACTACATTCTTGTTCTTTACCCAAAAAGTGTCTTATTGTTCAAATTTTATTTTTGATCTCTATCATTATTAAGTTTTATGGTTCCATCATCAATGAGAGTTTGTTCGATTCAGAATCCATTTATATGGCATCACTAAAGGAATCCAAGCATTTGAGGCGAAGTTCCCTTCCAATTTCTTTGTTCAAATTTTGACAAAAGAGGTCAACCAATTCTTGATCAGGAATGACATAAGGTAATCATTTTGTTAAATGTCTCCATCTTTGCAAGAATGACACAAAAGATTCACCTAGTTTTTGTTTGGTGTTGAAAAGGTTTGTCATGGTCACTTTAAAGTCACAATTGAAACTATAATTTGAGACAAATTTATTAGCCAATTCTTGAAAGGATTTGATGGTTGAGGGTAATTGTGAAAACCATTCCATAGCTTCTCCTCCTAGACTATGGGGGAATAATCTCATAGTGTATGTTTCATCAACTGCAAATTCCATGGTAGCAACACAAAATTGTCTTAAGTGATGTTTAGAATCCCCTTTTCCATTATATTTGTCAATTTTTGGTATGTCCCAATGGTTAGGAAAAGGTGGCATTGGTATGCTTGGATCAAAGGGATAAGGACATATATCTTCAATGGAGAACTTATGAGATGATGATTTACGGTTCTTAAGGGTGTCCAATTCTTGTCTCAATGTTCTAAGCTCATCCAAAATAGGATCATTTGTTGGTGTGGGTTTTGAGGTCTTTGAAGATAGCTTGTAACCTGGTTGTAGATAAAAGGGTCTATGATCTTTGATTCTACCATCGTTGTTTGTTTTGGGATGTTTAGATCCAGTAGATTCAAGTTGGTCATTCATCATGAGCAGTGACATGTCAAAATCAGGATGCATTTTGATTCCTTCATCAACAAGGGCTGTGAAGTATTGTTGTGGGTTACGTTTGACTACCTCCGTAAGAAGTTTAGTGAATCTATGATCCTTAAGTGCTTCTTCTATATTGGATTTGGTTATTTCTTCATCATCAGTTTCATTTGTTTCTCTAGTTGCAACACTAATGTTATCTTCCCCATCAAAGTCTCTTCCCCAAGGGTTCCCTTCTTCTTGAAACATTTTTGCTCTTGTTCTAGGGGTCATAGTTGATTGTTTTGATGTTCAATCCAAGGTAATGTATGAGACCTAAGACTATGATGCAATGAAAAGGATATGATTCTAAGATGAGATATGGAAGTGGTAAGGTATGGTATGAAAATCTAAAAATGCCAGAGCTCAAAGGCAACTCTAGGTCCAAAGTTGGTTATGATGTAAAGGCTTTACTTGTGTTATGATAGATAGACACAAGGACCAATGATCAAGAGAGGGTATGTAGGAGAGGATGGACTCCAAAAGGATTTCCCTACTCAAGGATAATGGTATGTTCCCTAACTCAAGGATGATGAACCTCGAGTGATGCAAGTGATAGATAGCCAATGGTTTGATTTTAAGACCTAGAAAGAGTAGCCTAAGTGCAAGCTAAGGGTTTTGTTTGATCGATGATGAATATGCAAAGGACTAGATTCCTAGAACATGCAAAGGTTAGGTGAGATGGTCTTGATATGCAAAGGGGTTGAACATGCAAGAACTAGGTGGAGTGTTATCTATATGCAAGGACTATGTAATGTCACCTATGTAGGCAAGACTAGTAATATGCAAGGACTAGGATGAAATGGATATGAATATGTATGGATATGCAAGGGCTAGGTGGAATACAAAGTCTAGATGGAATGAAAGGACTAGATGGAATGCAAGGACTAGGTGGAATGCAAGGATTGAAAGATCAAAACTAAAGGATGATGACCCCAAGAAATCCAAGTGATAGGTTCACGTTGTATGTTTGTGTTGTTGGACCCTTTGAGGTTTGCAAAGTTTGAGATGTTGCAAGTTAGTAGGTGTGATGTTTATTTGAGGTCTATTTTGAAACACACACGCAAGACATAGAAAACAAAGTGTTTGAGTTTAACAATACAAGTACAAATCCTAAGGTTGGAAAGGACAATATTTGCTAGATTCCACGTGGGTTTCCCCAACCGCATATTCTTAGCGGGTGAATCCAGAAGCTTGGCTGCACGGGCTCCCCCTTACAATGCACTCACTTCTCAGGCCAACCAAGCTTCCAACCCCCATGAAACTCCCATGGCAGATTGATCACCTCTACTAAAAACTACGAAGATGTGGATGCCTTCACACCGACCAGTGTTGCGCTAGCAAATAGAAGGATTTTGGCAACTACACAAAGGTTTTTAGTTTGGGACCCCCGTTCGAGTGGCCATACATGGGGCACAAGATTAAGCTTTGTTTAGGAGGCACTCCAACCTAAAGAGGTTACGCTTAATAGGGTTTTGGGGAGTACTACTTGGTCCGTATGACATATTCGTACTCATAATCCTAGGCTTTCCCTTAGGATTCACATTTATATACCGGTCGGGGGTAGCTTGGCAAAAAAGCTCTGTTGCCGGTCTGAGTTGCCTTGGGGTGAGTACTTTTTCCCACCAAGGTAGGCCCAAGTTCTAGAGTCAATAACCGTTTCTCTTGCACCCAAGATCGCACAAGTGCACAAGGGGAGAGGATACTTCGATTATTGAATCGAGGTAACACATAAAATAGATGGGTCTGGCTTTCTGATCACCTAGTTTGCACAAGGTGAGAGCATAATCACCTACCACCGTCAAGCATAGCAAACAGTGTTCATTGAACCCCTAGTTAAACTAATGTGAGAAAAGACAATTGTTCATTTTTAAAGCACCAATTGAAGTGTTTTCTAATTCAAAAGACAATTGGTTTCAAAATCATGTCTTCGTCAATCGTTCTGCACCAAATGTTGTTAGTAGTTTTGATTTCAATCTTTGTCAAGCGTATATTTTAATTTTCAATTCTTTGCCAAACGAACCTGCAAGAGAACCCAGATTAATAAAATTAGACCCAAAACTAAAATTAAACTAAAACGAAAACTAACATTATTCTAAATTTAAAGTTAGAATCTAATTTAAAAAGATAAAGCCAAACTAAGAACTAAAAGCTAAATCTAGGTTAAAATTTAAATCTAAAAAAATCTAAATCTAATTAAAATTAAGATCTAATTTAAAATAAAAATTAATCTAATTAAAATTAAAATTAAAGTTAATCTAACTAAAAGTTAAAATCTAAATCAAAATCTAAAGTTAATTTAAATATAGATAAAAATAAAAAAATAAATCTAGACTAAAGTTAGTTTCAAATTAATTCTAAATTAAAATGAATTAAAATCTAATCTAAATTAAGATCTAATTTAAATCTAAAATTACATTTAAGATCTGATGATCAATAGAGAGAGACACTGATAATTGAAGGAATTAGAACTGAATTTAATGAATAGATTTGAAGAATATTCCAAAACTAAGTCAAAATTAATCTAAAACTAAACTAAAACTTAAATTTAAAACTAAAAATTAAAAATTAAACTAAACTGAAAACTTAATTTTAAAATCTTAAACATGCAGCAATGCTCTGATGGACTGATGAACACGTGGACATGGCAAATGAATCCTTTGACATAATGCATCAGAATACCTCAAAATAGCCTACAAAAAATAAATACAGTTATTGCAGAAACATTTAAAATAGAAATGGAAAAAATTTGTTTGCTGCAAACTCTAAACCTGCAAAAAATATCAGGCACCCAAATAAGATTCAAATTATGGAATTTGACAAAGATGCATAAATGAGAATGCTTCTATGGAGTAAGAACCATCATTTCAGCCCACATCAATAGAGTAATTCTAATTTAAATGCAAACCAGCAAAAACAAGCAACTACACTAAGATCACAAACTTGCTTAAAAGAAATCAAAATCTGCACTTAAAAGAACATAACTCCATTGTCTCCCTTTCACCAAGATCTTATTTTATGCATTTGCTCTCAGATTTTTGTGAGCACAAAATGCAGCAAGAGGCTATGGTGAGTGGGAAAAAGTATTCCAAATTCGTGTAGGGGTCAAAATGAGAAGAGAGTCTTGTTTAAATAGGAATCTTTAGGGTGAATGCAAGTTGTGGAGGGAGTGTGGGATAAGAGATTGGCATGGAGGAAAATATCCCACATGCATGAGATGGGTAAGATAAAATATTGAAATGGATAAATGCATGTAGTTGGTAAATGAATAATTTAATGAATATTTGTGATATTTTAAATGAATATGCAAATGCATGAAATGTGTAAATGCACTAACATATTAATATTTTATGGTGGATAAATTATTATGAAAATGGTTTTAATGAAGTGATTATGGACATGGGTTTTATGAGTATAATATTTGAATGGAAATGCATAAAATATGAATATGAGATGAATGGATAAATGGAAAGATTATTAAATGATTCAATGATATTTTAGTGATTTATGCTTAAATGGTAAATGATAAATGATCAAATGATTTTATGAATAATGCTTATAGATGCCTATAAATGCTTATGAATAAATGGTTATAATATATGGATAATTGAATGAAATGTGAAATGATTTAAAAATGATTACGAGGACATTTTTATGTGTCTACATTTTGCTACTGCCGAGGATTTGGTGCATACCTTATCGTCGAGCCCGTGGGTTTACAGGAAACACAGTTTGGCTTTGTGCAGGTGGAAGCCTGGGTTTGACCTTGCTGTAGACCTTAACATGTCGGCCCCTATTTGGGTGCAGCTGCTGGGCTTACCCCTTGAGTTCTGGGATGAAGCTATTTTTAAGGCTGTCGGTGACTCATTGGGACAATTTGTTACTTCAGATGTGGTCACTAAATCTAAATCAAGGTTAGTATTTGCTCATTTTTGTGTCAACATTTGAGTTGATAAAGTTCTCCCAAATTCTATCAAGCTTTGCTCCAAGTTGGGAAACTGGGTTCAACCCATCTGTTACGAAAACGCAATAGTGTACTGTCAAAGATGTGCTAAAGCGGGGCACCTTATCTCTGATAATAAATCGACGGTCTGTAAGGTGGTTGTGGAGGCGTCTACGTCTGACCCCAAGATCCCGACTGAGGATGCTGCGAGGCCGTCGGGTGATTCGGAGATTGTTCCTCCAAATTTGCTTCGGTCTCCTATGCGTTCTTTGAGTCCTCCTTCACCTGGTGTTTCTCACCCTATTTTGAAACCTAATGGCTCTGCGATTTTGGAAACCTTATCTCGGGAGGGTTCAGTGCCTCAAGATCCTGGATCATCGACTGTTGTCGCCATGTCTATTAAGGATCTTGATAAGGGTTGTGGCCCTGGCTCTTCGGCTGTTGATCCGCTGCCTGTTACTTTGGGGACCTGTGGGGATCTAGTTGAAGAAGGTGAAATCTGGGAGGAAGAGAGTTCCAGATTGGTTGAAGAATCTATTGATAATATGGAATGCTTAAAGTTGGAGAAAGCTGAAGAGGGAGGGATATGGACCATGCCTAAGAAGAAGGGTAGAAAGAAGAAGGCAGATGTGGGAGGGGATTCCAAGCCTGGGAGACCCTCGCAGAGATCCACTAGAATGCATGAAATGACCAATGAAATTTCCCTAAGGAAGCAGAGGACATTAGAGGTGTCCTCAAAAAAAGGTCTGAGATGAGGATTTTGTCTTGGAATATTTGGGGACTTAATAGTTCGCACAAACAGTGTGCCCTGAAGAACTATATAATAGAGCATAAGATTGATGTTTGCCTCCTTCAGGAAACTAAGATGTTGATGGTAAATTTTGAAAAGGTTGTTAACTTTATCTGGCCTAATGCTTTGTTTATTCATAGTGATGCTGAGGGAGCCTTCAGGGGGTTGGCTATGCTTTGGAATCCTTCTTGTTTGCAGGGCTAGGAATTATTCCATTGTAAAAATAGCATTGAGGTTTCGCTCTTTGTTAATGGAGTTGTTTGGTATATAATTAATATTTATTCTCCCAACCAGAGAAACTCGAGGAATTGTCTTTGGAGGAATATGGTGTCTAAAATTAATATGAATAAGGGTGGGTGATGGCTGGTGGCTGGAGACTTCAACTCTCCCTTATTGCCATCTGAGAAAAGTGGGGGTCTCCTAGATTACACGGACAGCATGACTGATCTGGCAAACTTCATGGGTTCTTCGGGGTTAATCGATATTGACCTTCAGGGCCAGCACTTCACCTGGTCTAATAGAAGGGCAGGTGCTGGTTTGATTCAGGTTAGGCTTGACCATTTCCTATGTTCTCCCGATTGGACCAATATCTTAGGTGCCAATCTTGTCGCCCTTCCTAGGACAGTGTCTGACCATAACCCTCTTCTACTAACCACAAATATTCACCCTTCTAGTGGGCCCTACCCCTTTCAGTTTCAATTAATGTGGAACTCCCATCCCGACTTCAAGATGAAAATTGTTGAGTGGTGGAATATTTCTTTCCAAGGGTACCCCATGTTTAGGCTATGTTATAAACTCAAACATATTAAACTGATGGTTAAAGGTTGGAATAGGAATGTGTTTGGTGATGTTTTTCAGAAGAAAAAAAATAGCTTGAGGGGAGGTTGAGGACCTTGCAGCAGGATATGGATAAGGGAGATGTCAATCAACGGATTAATAATCAGGAAAAGGATGTCAGAATGGAATGGGAAAAAGTTCTAAAAAAAGAAGAGGTATTCTGGAAGCAAAAATCGAGAATCCAATGGCTGAAGGAAGGAGACAGGAACACTTCCTTTTTCCATGTCTCTGATGTCAAACACCGGAAAAGGAACCAAATCTCTAAACTGTTAAATAATTCTGGGGAGGTGATTATTGACCAAGCTCTTATTAAGTCCTGTGCAGATGATTACTTCAAGGAGGCTCTCTCAGCCCCTACAAGGGTTCCAAACTTGAATATGGATGAGTGGATGCTCCGGCATCTTCCTGAGTCCATCTCTCTAGTGGACAACTTGAGCATTCTTAAGAAAGTTTCCATGGAAGAGGTAAGGCTGGCTACTTTTAGCATAGGGGCATTCAAAGCTTCTAGCCCTGATGGGTTTCCTCCGGGGTTCTTTCAATTTTTTTGGGATACTGTAGGCTGGGACCTAGTTCTTGCGGCTAGAGATTTCTTCCAATTTGGTAAGATTCTTAAACAAATGAATCACAATTTTATTGCTCTTATACCTAAGATTAGTGAGCCTCTTTCAATGTCTGACTTCCGTCCTATTAGCCTATGTAACACTATCTACAAAATTTTCTCTAAGATTCTTGTCAACCATCTCAAACCTCTTCTTGACAAATTTATTAGCCACACTCAAAAGGGGTTTGTTCCGGGGAGGCATATTCTTGATGCTGCTTTGACTACCCATGAACTATTCCACTCTATGGATAGATGTAATAATACGGGAATGGTGCTTAAACTTGATATATCCAAAGCCTATGACAAGGTTTTGTGGGAATTTATTCCTAAGGTACTTGCTAAGTTTGGCTTTAACAGTCAGGTCATTGAGCTCATTATGGAATATGTTAGAACTGTTAAATTATCGGTCCTGGTTAATGGATCCCCCTGCAGGTTCTTCTCTGCTGGTAGGGGGCTCAGGCAAGGAGATCCTCTCTCTCCCTACCTCTTTATTATTATTGTTGATGTGCTTAGTAGAAATTTTACCAGTCTGTTGTCAGAGGGCTCCATATCTGGTGTTAGAGCAGCTACCTCCCTCTGTCTGATTGTTATGCAGCAATTTTTGGATGATACTTTCTTATTTGGGAAGGCTTCTGTTTTGGAAGCTAGAAAATGGAAAGCCTGTCTTAATAGCTATGCCTCCTGCTCTGGACAGTGCATCAACTACAAAAAGAGTAAGATTTATTTCTTTAATTGCTCTCCTAATTTGGAAAATAGGGTGACTGCGATTCTTGGATGTGTCAGTGACTCTCTCCCATCGGTTTATCTGGGGCTTCCTCTTACTGTCAAGGAGGTTCAACCGGAGTTTTGGAACTCTATTCTGGAAAGGGTTCAAAGGAAGTTGGCTGGGTGGAAAGGATCCTTACTTAGTCATGCTGGCAAGTTGTAACTCATTATTGCGGCCATACAAGGTATCCCCGCCTACTTTTTGACTATCTTTAGGATTCCTATGTATATAGTGGAAAAATTGGAAAGGATTCAAAGGAATTTTCTTTGGGCCGGGATTGAGGAGAAAAAGAAGATTGCTCTGGTTAAATGGGAAACAGTCAGCCGGGCTAAATCTAAAGGAGGGCTTGGAATAAGGAAGATTGCTCCCTCTAATAGGGCATTGGTTGCTAAGGTAGGGTGGGATCATTTAAGGAATTCCAAGGACTAGTCTAAAATTCTGAATGCCAAGTACCTTCAAAACAGGCCTCTAATTGATTATCTTTTGGAATCCCACCCTCTCGATTCAGTTATCTAGAAGAGTATTTGTAGCATTCAAGGTATGCTAAAAAAGGGGATAAAATGGAAAATGGGGAATGGGGTCAAAATTAAATTATGGGAAGACGTTTGGCTCTTAGATTCCCCTTTGGCTGCTTCCAAATTTAGGAGGGTGATGATTG